>CABEEJ010005348.1:0-43348 GCA_901482245.1 Timema douglasi | reverse complement strand
GGGGGGGGGGGGGGGGGGGGTGATACTATGGATGGGGTGACCATTGATGGTTTGAGGGTGAACACATCAGAATTTCCCAATATACATTTTCCATCGGTTGTTCATTAACATATTCATTTCTCGTGGTACCTAACTTATTGAAATCTATATTGGTCGCACATTAGACCTGTCGGTACAGACAATAGGCAGGTGGAGTCTAACTCAATAGATTCCAGTAATTACTTTCTTTATTACTGACAATTAGTCCACGTACCCACTGATGTGGGTGTGTAGGTCTAATAACAACTGCATTTTTCTTTGAAAACATATTTAACGTCTTAATGGTAGCCTTTGTCATTCAAAATTTATTTCAAATACTCTTCTATAAAATAACACACACACAAAAAACCCCAGTAAAATGTGATTTCCCATTGACTATTAAGCCATTAGATATTTATCCAGTCTTGATTTGATACTTATGAACATTTGGTCGTATTGGGTCCCAAAGCAACAAATATCCTTGGATTATATTCAGGACCAGCCTATGCCCTTTTGCCGCCCTAGGAAAAGCATGAAAATGCCAAATTCCTTTCTCAAGACATTAAAAGATAATATTTAATGCAATATAAAACATGATAACACAAACAACTCATTAGTTTTTGAGAGTCTGATTTAAAAAATCTTCATTTGCTCAAGATCAATCAATTTTAAAACTAATATCGCCTAATATTACTAAAGGAAACCACGTTTTCTGAACCACGTATTTTAACGCATGGGCACTCTTCTAAATTAGACAGCATTTTTAGAATTTTTTCATAAAATTCAAACTAAAAATGTATTATAAACGTTTACATGCTCATACTAAGAGAAAAATCTTTATATTTGGTAAGTATATTATATTTTTAAGAAATATGATGATGATGGATGGTATAAATATATCTTTTTGAATAGTTACATTTTTTTTACATGACCTAAGTTCTTATTTAATGGTTAATAAATAAATTTAAAAAAATAATATTCCTTTGTCTTATTTTTGCAGCGCTTCTAAAAAAAACCCTAGGCCACTGCCCCCCCTGCCCCCCTCTAATGCCAACCCTGTATTTGCGAAGTACTGGCGCTTAGTTACCCATTTTATTGACAAAGGTGTGTACTCCAGAGAGAGAAAGAGGGCATTGACCCTTGCCAGAATCATGCCTGAGACCTGGTGAGTGTGTAATCAGCACGGTGGCTGGGAGTAATCAAGAGGGTGGTTAGAAATGAGATATACCTCCTGAACCGGTTCATTATTGTGAAAATAGATGTGTAATTGAGCTAGACTGTTTTAAAATTCCCTATATGGTTTAGAGGCAGAGAACTCAATTTAAGTTGCCTGTTGGTCTATGACATACTTGGTGAGGAGCTTACTTGCGAATTATCGTAAGTCAAGGTTAAATTATTATGCTATTGTAAAATACTGAAAAAGCTTGTAATATGTAGGCCTATCATATAATAAAATAAACACATCATTTAGCCATACTAATGCTGGCACTTGTTCTTAAAATGTATCATTATTTATCCATACTAATGCTGGTACTTGTCCTCAAGATGATTCATCATTAATACAGATGAATACTTATACCTGTTCTCAAGAGACTTCATTATTTATTACCCGTCTCGGTGGCGTAGTTAGCTAACGCGCTAGTCGTGTTTATCTAGACTGCCGAGGACGGGGAGATTGAGGTTCGAATCTCGGTCGGGTGAACTGGGGGTGGTGGTTCCTAAATGGTTTTCCACTCTCCCTCCACGCAAATGCCGGTTCACTTCCTCTAATTCAACCCTCCCAATTCCTAATCTATTAGCGTAATTAGTACTTAAGCGTATAACCCAAACGGGTAGTAAGACGCAGTGCTAAATAATAATAATAAAACATTCTTTATTCAGACTAATGCTGGTACTTATTTTCAAGATGTCTCATCCTTGATTCAGACTAATGCTGGTACTTATTCTCATGATGTGTCATACTTTATCCAGACTAATCCTGGTACTTTTTCTCAAGATGTGTCATACTTTATCCAGACTAATGCTGGTACTTGTCCTCAAGATGTCTCATCATTTATACAAACTAATGCTGATACTTGTTCTAAAGAAACTCCATCCTTTATTCAGACTAGTGCTGGTACTTATTTTCAAGATGTCTCATCCTTTATTCAGACTAATGCTGGTACTTGTCCTCAAGATTTCTCATCTTCAACCTGTGTTCCTTATTAGAGTCACTCGTGGATAGTTCGGATGGACTAGAATCAGTCCTTCAATTAAATGTTAATTTTTCCTTTGTGTGTGTGTGCTAGCTAGGTTCATTCAACAGTGAAAAACGAAGTGATTCTCTATCTCTTTTCTAAAACAGTGAACGCACAGCAATAACTTCCATTGTGATCTGCATCTTACTAGTAGCATTGCATCTATATATAAGTTTACTTATATTAAAAACAACTTCTGGTCTCGGAGTTCTTGGCAAAATAAAGCCTTTAATACAATATTTCACCACCAGAGAGCACTAGTACTATAGTGGCGCTGGCATGGAGCCAGAAAAGGAAACATTTGAATATTCTTTTCTTCTCTTTTCAACTTAAACAGTTTAGTTGGATAGTAAAAGTGAATGGTGTTAAATGGGGGTGGATCGCAATTCAACTGAAAAGTTGGACTTCCATCCAAAGTGTCGGGACGAATATCGTTCAACCTTCAAATGTGAATAGGAATTTATCGGAGCGCGTACATTGCCAACTAAACAGTTGAACGGTTTCTCTCTATACTAACGCTTCCTCGCATCAGTTTTGGCGTTATACCTAGGGTGACCATAATTTTTTTTAGAAAAAACAGGACATTAAAATATATCACATATACGAGTTGCATGGTGTGTGACGTGCGTGTATAACTTATGTATAGAGTAGATAGAAGAAAAAAATAATAGATATAGAGAAATAAAAATAGTTTAAAGATAAAACCATTTATTAAAATTCACTTTTGAATACTAGTTTAAGAGAGCGAGTTACATAAAGTCAAAACTATATACATAAAGTATTAGATTGGCTTTTATTATTGTGTACATAGTCTTTTTGTAAATAATACTTGTGCCTAAAACTTCTAAAAAATAAATATTTTAGGACTAATCACGTGTACAAACCCATTGGTAAATAAAACATAGGACTACAGTACTTAAAAAAATTCAATAAAGAGAAAGTGAATTTTAAAATAACAATTTAGGAACTACTTGTGCCGGCTTTTGCTTCATAATCATAACATTCATATTTATCTGAGCTATGAATTGCTTTTAGAAGCTTTTCTTTAGATTTCAGGTATTGGAACATTTCCATACAGGTTTCGTCAAAATTGGTGTAGACCTGCATCACAGCCTTTAATGTCCCAATACTCATTTGGGTTTTTTCACTCCCCCAGTAGTTATTTATTATTGAAAAAAGTCTCTCAACTGAAGAACTCGTGGCAGGCAGGCAAAGTATAAACTCACATAGCAACTGCAGGTTTTTAAGAGGTTGAAGCTTGTTGTTCATAAAAGTAAACACTTTCAACCACCTGGTTTGAATAGGAATTTTACTCTCATTCCACTCAGGAATTTTGCACCAGCTAGAAAGTATTTTAACGCTATAATTTCATCAAAAAGACCATCTTCATCTACAGTAGAGCCAATGGTATCCTTGAAAGCCTCATACGAAGCCTACACCTTCTCCCACGTAACTTGCTCATGTAATCTGACCCATTCAAAAAGTTTTAACTGCTGCAGATTAGCAGTTCATTTTTCCAACTATGCAATGCAACCCGAGTAGAAAGCCTTAGATTCTGTAGAAAAATCACTTTTGTAATTCACCTCGCTGACTGTTTCAATGCTGCTAAAACAGCTTCTTACTTTCACTGGCAGGAATTCTGCATTTTCCCTGATTTTCAATTTCTCAAGCATCTCAAAATATTCTAGTGCGGCATCAGTCTGCAGAAAGACCAACACACTTTTCCACTAAATTTAATGAAAACATAGTAGAGTAATCGCAGCTATGCAACTGCTCAGATGTTTCTCCAGGAAGGTCTTTCGGTTCCAGAAGCTTGACTTTTACTCCCTGGGCACAGTCAAAGTATCGTACAATCAATGGCACTATCTTAATGTTATGGTGATTGGAAGAATCAATCATAACGCTGAAATAATGTGCTGTTCCTAAATCAATATTCAATCTCTCCTGGGCCTCCTTCGCTAACACGATTTTTACAATTGCTTCCGTTTTAGTGTGGGCTGAGGAGAACTTCGGTTCAAACATACCTGCGACCAGCTTCGATGTACAGTCAATGGAACGAAAACTCTGCATATGTTTAATTGTATGATATGCAAAAGTACCCTCTTTGGCAGCCGAAAGAAAATTTTCAGAAGTTAATACGTTTTTTGTCGAGACAGCTTAAGACAAAGAAAACAAATGAAGCCCGAAAAAAGGGGACTGGTAAGACATGAAAAACGGTAGGCTAGGTGGTATTATCACACAGAGCTAATAAAGAAGTTCTAATCTTGTTCGAGAGAGCACAGCACATGTGTTGAGTGTTTGCCAAATGCTCAAGGATGATGTTCCTTGCACTCGCGCTGTTCAATTCAAAATATTATTTTCTCTTACTTCAATACGAAGTATTTTTGGAAGTACTTGGTTTAACAAAACAGTACCTTTTGCTGTACTATCGCATGCTCTGTGGGACAGCAGGGCATCACCCCAATAAACAGTACTGTACTGCAAAAAACAGTACGTATGGTCACCGTAGTTATACCTTTTGAACAAAATGATGAGTATTAACTATTATATCAAATTAAAGATTAATAATGTCAGTATTTGGTGAGGTTTCAAAATTAGAAATGTAGTTATTTTTATTTAAATTTTCTTAAGGTTCTGGTGAAAAGTACTGTTGGGATGAACCCAGTATTTCCGAGTTCTTCTCTTCTTTACAGAATCTTACTAGAAAGATGCTTAGAAATATATATGGTACAAATGGTATGAAGATACTGGGACGTGGAGGAGGTTACATAATGATTAGTTGCATTATCTGTACTGATAACAATATATTGTTAGGGTAGTCAAATCTCGCAGATTGCAAATAAAAGAATCTAGACCTGTGTTCAGGGTATTGACTGGTAAGCCTAATGGGTATAGATAATTGGGAAGACCTAGACGCAGATGGGAGGATACCATTAGAATAGACCTGAAAGAGATATGGTGTAATGAGATGGACTGGAGAGAACTAGCTCAAGATAGGGATAGTTGTACTTTTTTTTAAAGTGCGGCAATGAACTGTCAAGTTCCTAATGCTATAGAGTAAGTAAGGCACAAATATCCACAGGTTCCTCCACGCTCATTCTAAATAACCTATGTGTGTCAACTTGCTTTGTCTCCACCAACTGTGTGTCAACCCAACTAAACTATTTAGTCCGAGTGCACATGATCCCAACTAAACAGTTGTGTAACTTGAAATCGTTCATCTAAGCGTAGCCTAAAATGAAGCGAAAGATACAAGTGTGGAAAGGGAAGGGGGGATGGGTTCTAAAATCTGGAAGAACTTATAAATACCGGCTCAAGGTTGAACAAGGTTATTCAGAGTCAAAACCTACCATAATGAGGGCTTTAAAAGAAATCATTCAATAACGTCTCATTCAAAAATTGTGGGATTGTGGGGCACGGGATTCGTTCATGTTGTTTAACGGCTTTTTAATTTTGAGCTCTTTTCGAAGCCAAAGTTTTGTACTAGTTTTATAACGTTTTGTTCCAAATACATCTACCACGTAATTTCTGTGGGTGCATTTACCGGTTTTGGGAGGTTAGCATATCAAAGCAGTCACTCCACGTTAATGATATTAAACTTTTGAATTTTGAACTTTTCCCAAGCCAAAGTTTTATAGTATATTTGTACTGTTTTGTACCACAAAGAACATTTTTCTACCCTTTCCCGTTTTGAGTAATTTGCATATCAAAATGGTCATTGAAATTTAATTATGTTGTTTAACTTTTTAATTTTGAACATTTTCCATGTGAAATTTTTGAATTAAATCTCTACAGTTTTGTAATATAAGTTACAGAAAAGGTTTTGTATCTGTACCCATTTTGAGTAATTAACTTATCAAAGCGATCACTCCAGATTAATGATGTATAAATATCTTCTGAAGTTTTAAATTTTTCTAATCCCAAATTTTTTAAAATAATTTGTACCGTTTTGTACCAAAAATAAATAGTTTTGTAACCATACTCGTTTGGAGTAATAATTAGTATATCAAAATGGTCACAGAAAGTTAATGGTGCTTTACCACTTTTCAAATTTGAACTTTTTACAATATCAAAGTTTTGTACAAGTTTTGTACTGTTTTGTACCACTAAAAAGATTTTTTGTACCAGTACCCCTTTTGATTAGTTGGCATATTTAAATTAGTACAGTTGTAACACTTTCAAATTTTGAACTTTTCAATGCCAAAGTGTTGTACTATTGTTGTACCGTTTTGTGGCACCCAACTTTGATAAGAATCTTGTAGAATTTTGTACTATTTTCAATGCCAAAGTTTTGAAAAAATAATGTACCGTTTTTTACCACAAGAAAAAGGATTTGTAACCAAACCACCCACTTTAAGAATTCATAGGAAATAAAATGAACCATTCAATGCTTATAATATTGTACTACCTTTATTCCGAGTACTAAAGTATTTTTTGGCGATTGAAAACAAAAAAGTACGAAACCTAATAGGTAATGAATTCTAAAATTTAGTGTTTTTGATAAGGAAATATCGTTACTTATGATTTTCCACTCTAAATTATTCTTGGCTCTTAGGATTTACTCTGAGACTCATGTATGGAAATACTTTTAATGTCTTCCTGGTGTAATGTATTTATGGGATACTTAAACTTCTACGTATTTAGTTAGTTATAATACGACAGAGATATGAACTGTGTGGACGTGACCTGATCACAAATCAATGTCTTATAGTAAGTTTGATAAAAAAAAAATCGTGCTGAGGGTAGACGTTAATAGTCTGTTCTCTTTTTATGTATATAGAAAGGGAAAACTAAATGGAACTTTTTTTAACACCACGTTGACTACCCGTTTAGGTGATACGGTAAGGTGGGACTTTGAAAAATTAAGAAGCGATAATGATATTGTGAAACATTCAATAGAACAAAAGTTAAGTGAGGAGATATGGAAGAGTATAAGTGAGGAAGGGATATGGAATAGTGTTGCGAATATTTATTGAAGATGATTAATGACAATGTTGAAAAAGTGAATAGGACTGCTCTAAAGGCCAAGTAGCAACAGAAATAAAAATGGAGGAAAGAAGGTGTTGGAATTTATAAAAAGCGTACTCGCATTTTCGTGAAGGGAGAGGGGTAATCTCTTTGAAAAAAACAATTTAAGAACACTCAGCTGGGATTCAAACCAAGAGCTCCCCATTACTGGCAGACCAAACCAGAAGAGGTTGACACCTTAGACTGTGTGCTCGCCGATGCGGGTTGTAACAACTTTTTTTTTCAATTATGGTTAATATTATGTAATCATTACATGTATTGCCAGGAGCATGGGCTTGTCCATCAGATTACTTGATAGTGTTGCGTTTTTACATGAGTGCAAGCCAAATAACATGGCAATCAAACCTTTATTGATGTTTTAGCGATTATGTACACAATAAAAGCAACCATAGATTGCTCTAATAATATTTAATAAAACATGCACAGTTACAAAGAGAGAGTGCCAATATATATATAATTATAAATTCACCTAATTCGGTGGCTGGCTGGTCTGAGCAGGGGTCCCCAAACATTTTGATACGTGGGCCACATAATATATTTTACACATTTTTGTGGGCCAAAGTAACGTTCACCTGTTCTTTAAGCAACATTATTTTAGTTCTGAATATCTTGACATGCGCGAAAATATCACAAAACAAATTTGTTTCAGCATGGAAATCTATATTTAAGTCATATGGTCGGTCACGTCTGTAAAAAATGCCACTTTCCAAAACCATCAGTGTTTGATAAAAGTGATTGAGGTTGATTCTTCTCCGTCAGGGTGACCTAGCGGTCTAGGGGTAGGGTGTCAGACTTCTGTGCTGGCGGCCGGGGTTCAATCCTCGGTCCCGGCACAGATTTATCTGATTAGCAAACCTTTCCTTCACCTTTGACAAGACATCTTGTGAATGTGGGGAATGCCAGGCCTCCACCGTGGTTCGGATTCCACGTTAAACTGTAGGTCCTCCATTTCATCTCACAGTCACCCTACCATTACACATTAGCGTAAGTGCGTATAACCCGAACGGGTAGTAAGACGCGGTGATAATAATAATAATAATAATAAATAATATAATAATTAGTCAATATAATTACTTATTTTAAACATTAGGTAACATCTTTCAGGACTTTTCTTTTATAACCCTTTGCCGGGAGACTCGGAACTTCCTAAAAATTGTTACAAGCCGTTTTTTTGTAGGTATAGGTATAAAGGAATGGCGTTTGCGACTTAAAATGATGGTTTGCGATTCCGACAGCACTTTGGCTTGATTTCATCGGGAGAAGCACGACAGGAACTGGACATGTCAATAATATACTTCATAGTTAAGAAATAACGGAGAAAAGCAATTAATTTATTTTTTTGATAAAATCTTGGGACGGGCCAGATATAAACTTGTGGTGGGCTGGATGTGGCCCGTGGGCCGTAGTTTGGATACCCTTGGTCTAAGGCATAACACTCGCACTGGACTAGACTAGAGTGCCGATGACAGGGAGATCGGGGTTTGAATTCCGGTCAGATATATTGAGGGTGGTTTTCCCAAATGTTTTTCCATCCTCCCTCCACGCAAATATGGGTATACGTCCTCTAAATTCAATTTTCCTCATCCTTAAAACTAGCGTAATTAGTACATAATGTGTACAACCAGAACAAGTAGTAAGACGTGGGGGTAACAATTTTTCTAATATAAGTTTTGCATGTTGTACGACCGATCTGGACTATCAGCAATTAATTATTATTATGAGCAGGGATGAGGATGGAATAGTTTAAAGGAAATGTACCGACATTAGTGTGGAGGGAGAGTGGAAAACTCTTCAGTAAAAATCACCCTCATCACACACTGCTTAACTTTAAATCCTGGCCTTTCAAACTTGAGCCAACCATATGACTATGCACTTTGTTTTTATTAATTTTTATGAAAAACTAATATTGTATATTCGAGATTTGGCTCCAAATGGTAATTAACAGCTTTAAAACATCAATATACAAACTGAGATAAAAAAATATATATGTATATCTCCTACCATTCTTTTCTGTTCAGTAAACTTGTGAGAAATATAATGTTTCTATTCAATGGGTTCAGCTACAACTAAATTTTATTTTTTGGTTAATTTTTCAGAAACTTTTTTTTTTTTGCAAAAATTAGCTTTTGTAATTCAGCTCAGAATTATGTTCAGATGCTCTAAAATTCCCTCCCACAAGGTTAAATTCCTGAGTTCCTGGTGCCACACCCCCCGGCAATTGGGACTCCAACCCGCCCCCAATTTGGAAAAATTCACATGGGTGCCCTTGCTCCCAGAAACTTGTTAACTGGACTAGACGAGTTTATAGTTTATTTCACAATCCCTCCAATGCTGGAACTAGTGATTCGCTGATATTTTATGGTATCTTTTAAGTATCCTTTTAGTCGTCGTAAAATGATGTACTTGACGTTTTAATGACACTCCCTCTGACCTTCAATGAAGTCAATGCCAGCCTGAGCGTTTCCTTCCTGTCTGGTCGCGCATGCGCAAACATTATTATGTGACTAGCTTACAACATACGAGAGAAGAAGTTATGTTCAACTGTAGGTAAGTGGCACAACGTCCTCCTATGACCCGTGTTCCACAGAGGAAAGTATTCCACTAGTCGAACAAGAAACCAAGTCTTCAGATTTTCAACCTTATTTCACTATAGTGTAAGGTTCAATGTCGCGTTCACCATGAAAGTCTTCACGGCTTACTAAAGTGCATGGGGGTTAGATCGTAATGAGTTAAAAGAGGGTTTTATATTGAAAAAAATTGAAAAGAACAGCCGAGTCTATGTTTTTCAAAATGGGGACAAAAGGACAAGTGAGAAGAGGCACACTGGAGTAGAGAAGTGAAATGTGACTTTAGTTTAGGAATAAACATTTGATCTGAGCAAACATTGGAAATAAATTCTCTCTTCACTATAACTTGTTTTATTTGCCAAATAATTATGTCCTATTCGTAATGAGACGATAGTTGGTCCTCATTGCTTAGTTTTTTTTTATGGAAACCGATGTTGCAGGAAAATATTTGAGGAAGTATGATGAGTTCAAATAAAATAGTGAGAATTTGGATTACTAATTTGCTTTCAGTAAAATGCAATGTTTCTATGAGCCAAATCGATGATCACGTGGACTAAACGTAATCTCATCTATTCTAGTTAGCTTGTAAAGGAAAGGTCGGAGTTTGGATACCAACTGGATGAAGGAAGGTGTATTTTTCCTAAATAGTTTTCCACTCTCTATTCACGAAAACTATACTACATTTCTTCTAAATAATACCTTTTCATTCTTTCCCCAATAGTGCATTTAAAATGCGTATAGGCTAAACAGGCAGAAAGACGCAGTGAAAAAAAATCTTAACAGAACGACTTCTATCAAAATAGATTTATTTATCATTTTTATATAAATGACAACAAATGTTTATAATGGCTTCATAACATATGTGCTTAGAGGAAATTTTGATAAATGTTTATGAAATATTTTCTATTGATTTATGTTTCTATAGTAATATATTCTAAAGCCTCATGCCAAATTATGTTCCATTTTCTCATAATAAAGTACTGCGCAAGGCGAATTATATGTCGAAAATTATGTAAAGAACAATTATTTTGCTGTTTTCTTTCCACACCATTATTTGTTTAGAATGGCATATAATGTGTGAGCCCGTGATTGAGCTACACCAACCAAGAGGTCGCTGCCACTAGATGACATTTGTACATAGAGGGTGTCATGTGGTCAGCACAACAATCTGGCAGTTAATCTCAGTCTTCTAGACTGGAGCTGCTGCTTTTTTTTTTATTCATTTTTTTTTTATTTGTCCTCACGAGGCCGAGTTTGACCTCGTTCCATACCCATCGCTTCACAGAAAAATTCTGGAAGCGCCAGGGATTAGGCCCGGGGCCTTTGGATCTGAAGTCAGGAAATCTGAACACTAGACAGTAGAGGCAGTCAGTATGCATAATAGTGTCTTATTATTTTATTCAAATTAAAATTGGAAAAAATAATGCTTGAAATTTCAGACTTAGGCTATTTACGTGTTGTCTCAAGGCCGCATACGTTTTAAATGTCAAGAATCAAAACTTCCTTGAAAGAGTAGAATAAATGTAAGAGTAAGTTAATCTGTCACTAAGGATAGTTACATACCTATAAATAGCTAGCAACATTTTTACTCTCATATTTAACCTAAGGGATCTTAGCTTTAATTAGTGTAGGTGTATATAGATATATATACACACTCATGTATATATATATATATACACTCATGTATATACATTCACATTATTAATTTGAAAATAGTCTTGACTAGGCAAAGCAGTGCAATTTAGTTTTTTATCCTTAAAAATAAAAAAGTGCTAATATGTATCTCAAAGTTTATTAGTGTTAATCTAATTTCTTACGGGTGGAAGGGAAGTCTTAAGTACTTATACTGACAAGCGTATAGAGTCTTAACAATAAATAAACAATAGTGGGCACAATATATTAATACATTTATTTTATTTTAATGGATGCCATTGAAAAAAATGTAATTATAAATGTTTTTATTAAGATGATCTATTTTTGTACTTGCCCCACGTCTGACTATCCGTCTGGGCTATCCGTATACCCACAATATTTGAACAAGGATAAAAACGGTGGAACTTAAAGGCAATGCACTGCACATGATTGCGTGGAGGAAGATTGGGAAATCATTTGGGAAACCATTTGGGAAAAATTACACCAATAAATCCAGCCGTCATTCAAGCTACGACCTTCACGAAATATGTGACAGTCATAACATTATATTATTATTAGCACCACGTCTTACTACCCGTTCGGGTTGTACGCACTTACGCTAATGTGAAACGGTAGGGTGATTGTGAGATGAAATGGAGGACCTACAGCTTAACGTGGGATCCGAACCACAGTGGAGACCTGGCATTCCTCACATTCATAAACTGTGATTAATACACGTCTTGTCAGAGGTGAAGGAAGGGTTTGGCAAACAGATAAATCTGTGCAGGGACCGAGGATTGAACCCCGGACTCCCAGAACAGAAGTTTGACACCTTACCCCCAGACCACCAGGTCACCTTCAAAACTTTATATTTAAATATAATATTTATGAAGAAAGTATACGCTTGTATAATTAATTGTATATGACTAGAGAAGCTCGGGAGATCTTAATGATCTTTAGTGCCTATCACATATCATATTAGTAAATTTAGAAAATGATAAATTGACATGAGAATCGAACCCGCACGTCCACACGTCCGTCACAAACTGTGTCTTAAACTATGAGTGAAGAATAACCTAGAGTACGGCTTGAATCCCTGATAGCTCAGTGGTAGAGCATTGGTGCTTTAATTCAAAGGTATCAGGTTCTACAATAGTGTTCAAGTGTTAGTTTTAAAATTGAAGAATTTTATTTTTCCTTATAGGATATGAGAGTCTGTTTTTCTATTGAACTATTGTTCATGAAATAAATATTAAAGGGGGCCATATTCTTGTTATAATTACGGGTGACTCCTTTAGTTAGTAGAAGGGCTGTTAACTTATAAAGTAAAAGAAGGGATTTGATCCGATACAAGATCAACGCCTAAATAAGAATCTCGAGACAATGAATGTCATAAAAAAATGGAGTTGATCAGTTTGTAGAATTACTCTTAGACGTAAGGACAACACTTTTCCTGGCTATGGTCGAGTGGGGTGAATGAACTCTGTGAATCATGTAGCGTCAATAGCGTTACCTTCAACTGTTCTACTGCTCCAGTTCGCTGGAGGACTTGCCAACACGCCAACTCTTGCTGCCTTGTCGCCTTCATCCGCTCTTCTTTCATTTCTTCGTAGTTCAACAACCCCCCTGCACAAATACAAGTAAAAGTAAGGAAGATGTTTATGAGAATAAAAAACATTAACTCCTTCAAAAGAAGAAACAAATTCTTATAGTAGTTATACAATCAATATATAATCGTAAACAGTGTTAATTGCTCCAAAAATATCGCAACAAAAAATTAAACATTTAAAAGTAAACGTAATTCCTCAACAAAACAGACCAAAAATATGGTTTTTCTTGAAAAAATTGAAATAATAGAATAGTTTAGTGCATTTGAAGGTACTTTAGAATCCTTAATGTTATGCATGTATGTATGTATGTATGTATGTATGTATGTATGTATGTATGTATGTATGTATGTATGTATGTAATGTATGTATATATGTATGTATGTATATATGTATGTATATATGTATGCATGTATGCATGTATATATGTATGTATTTATATATATTTATGTTACACATTTACTATAGTATATATATATATATGGATAAAGATTAAAACCTGGAGGAGTCATAAGTTGGTGCATTTATAACGGAAAAATATAAGTAGCAATAATATCATGGGTGAATTAAAATTCTTATGATTTGTATTTGTGACAAGGTAAAAACTGCATGGTTTAGATGTATCCGAAAGCTGATTTAAACAACCTCAGTTTTGTCTATAAATTAAAATCACAATTTTATACACATAAAATCTACAAGTTTTAAAATTTTAGTTAATTGTAAATTTCTCAAAATACTCCCGTCTGCTCAAAGAGCATTTAAATTGTGTATAAAATTATTGTGTCAAAATGTGATATATACAAGAATTTTCTGGCTCCATTTGCTAGACAAAACTTCCTTAGAATCTTGATGACCTAATAGCTGGACTCGGGGTCCTTTATGTATTGACAAATGGAAGAGAGTCAAAATAAAGTGAATCAACTCAGTGTCCAGGGACGGCGAGGTTAGGGTTCAAATCCCGGTTTTACTCTCTCCCTCTCTTTTCATGTAAATGCAGGTGTTTTAGTATAGACAAAATAGACATAGTGGAACACAAGAGAAGCTTATGTCTGAATGACTATTACCTATAGGAATCAATGCACAAGGGTGCTCTTCAACTAAGCGCAATAGGCATACTAGGACATAAAAATGCCAAACTTTTCCAATCGTAATGTGGGTTTAACCATTCACCCTATCCCCCAAAGACCTTCCCCACCCCCAGCTGTTAACCCTCGTCATCCTGCCCAACTCCTCCCGCCTCTATCTTTATCGCTATATCCTGACTTCCCCCTGCTGTCACCCCTCGTCTCCCAACATGTCAAGCTTCTTCAGCCTGTCAAAACGTGTCATTATTAGCTTGCCAGCTTACACCTTATCCATTTCTATTAGCTGAGAAGATAGGAATGTGGGGAAATCATTAAACTATATTGCACCATTAGACTTGAGGCATTTCAAATAAAGCTAAGGATTTATTATAACTAATGTCAAATTGTTAGACAACCATTTGTAACCCTTTATTAGTTTTGCTTCAAATATTGCTACATTATCCTGTCATTCTTCATCAATCATATACTCTCAGTTATCATTAGACTTAAGGTATTTCAAATAAAATCCAAAAGCTTATGGGAATATAGATGGCATATGGTAAAGTAACATTCCTCATATTTTCAAAAAATTTTAGTGCAACGCTGAAGAGCCCATTCCTAAAAAAAATTATAAAAATAAAAATGGATAACCAACCACCTTTGAGAGCTAGCTCGATAAAAGAGATCATGATGGTAATATCCCTATAAATGATAATGCAGTTTAGCCTTTTTTCACTTCATAGGTGACTTACCTCAACACCACCCCCATAAGCGTGAATTATCATCTAATACACCCACTCCCACCACACTACCTTGACAAGGTTTGACTCCCACCTACCATCCCTTATTCCTAGTGGAGGATAGTCGTCGGTATTTTTTCACTCTCACTCTACAACTACAAGCCTGAGGGGACTTGTTTATTAACCTGCAACCCCACCCAGCTCTAAAACTGGAGAGGATATTGCTTAAACCAACATTACGTTGATATTGTTATTATTATATTATATAGGTGCGTTGACACAATGAAGTCGTTAATGCCCAACATGACGTTTTTAATCTCGTATTAATGACAGCTTCAAAGACGACGTTGCAATCCATTCTTCGAACATCGATGAGTTCATAAACCCGATAATCTTATCATAATAACCGCGATTTCAACTGCTCAAATTAAAAATATAACAATCTTTATAAACATTTCAGCTTCAAATAATTCCTTTAAATCTTCCATTAACTTATAAACGTTTATAGCTTTGAGGTGTAACACCAAGTATACTCATTAAAAGGGATAGAGCATACGGCTTACCCCCACTCAAACCTTTAACAATATACACTCACTCATTGAAGATGTAATCTAAAACTTTGATAATGATAATAATACTTAGCACAGCGTCTTACTAACCATTCGGGCTATCTTTTTCTATGAACAAACCTATTGATACATATGCATATATTATTTTAAAAAATCATATTGACCTGCCATATTGGAGGAAGAATTGACTAAATTCAAGTACATACAATTAATCATAATGACTTTATTGATACTCATGTATATAATATAAAAAATAATCACATTTACCCGTCATTTTGAAGGGAGAGTGGTTTAACGTTAATTATATAAATTTAATCAATATTTGCCTAAAAAAACATTTTGACTACTTTTATAGATCCTTATGTGTACTTTTCATCTCTAAATGTTCCCTACCTCTATTCTTAGAGGAATAAAGACCTAAGATAAATATATAATATACACCTAATATATAAACCATGGAGTGTGGAAACAGAAGATGCAATCTAAATAAATACTTATATATCTTCACCCCCTTACACTCTTCTCTACCTGATATATGACCAACGCTTTGCCAAAATCCTGACGCTAGAAGCTTGACCTCGCAACGCTGAATTCTCCTGGTGTAATCTTTAATAATAAAATCAAATGTTGATGCAGAACGAATACATCTTCTTAGTTTTAAATATATTTTCTAAACTCTAATATACTAAACTCCCTATCTTAGAGAGCTCACTCCCAATATTCTTGACCCGGTATCTAACTCCTAACACTCGAGTCCATAACAATACATTCGTATGCACTTACAAGGCTCATCCTTAATCTATAATACTGCACATTTTTAAGCCTTGAAGATAAAAGCAGACGGATTCACCTTTTAACCATGCATACTTTTTACCACGTGTCCTTATCAGAAAAAGGACACTCCCCATGCAGTGGAACATGACCTTCCTCTCTATCTATGACGTCATACACAGTGCAGATATTAGCAAGGAATGCTTGTCCTGATATACTCTTGCAAGCTTCTGAGAATATTCCCCTCTTATCTGGATTTCTCTCTTTCCAAATTCTGCCTACACCAATACTTTCCACATATTTATTCACCTAAAATTTATTAGAGTCACAAAACAAAATATTGAATTGTATTTATTAGATTATATAATGCATCCTACAACTATTAATCATTATTTACATATCATATTTAAAATACATATAATCATATTAAATTAATTACTTTCACACTTGATCTGAGCTCCACACCACACTTGAATTCGATCGTATCCGTACATGATAATTTAAATATATTTTATCACTGATCAGAGATCTCTACATCATACTTAAACAGCATCTGATCAATGATCTGAACCATGTATTATAATTAAATTTGATCATAGAGCTTTATAATACTTTGACGTATCCTTAGCTATACATGATATTTACAACATGTTTTATGCTTGATCAAAAACATGCTTCCTACTTTAACAACATTTTATCAAAGATCAAAACCCTACATCATACATAAACAAAAATATTTAATCATTGATCTGAATTCTGTATTATACTTATAACTGATTGGATATCTACATCATACTTAGACACATACTTAGCCATTTATGATCCTTACAATATATTTAATGATTAGTCAAAGCCGTGTTTCATACTTAAACAACATTTGAGCTTCGATACAAATTCTACATCATAATAAAACTAGATCATAAGCATGCCGAGTGCACACATTTAAACTAATGGTTGACCAAAGCGATACTTCATTATTGAACAAAATTTTACCATTCATCTGACCCCTGTATTAAACATAGACATAGTTTAATCAAGTTTCAGGAAAAATAAAGCTACTGGTATTTCCCCAAGTCATCTGCTGTTTGGACATAGCTGCTGACCAGGAGAGAGGCAATATCCTAAGAAGAGACTCCAGGTCAACCCATAATCTACTGACACCATACACATTCCAACCCAGAGAGCTGAACAGAGGCACGAAACTGAAAGAAGCCACCAGGGATGGTACCAGGAACGCTACATTCAAGAACCCCGAAAGAAGGCGACACCATTCAGGAGTCAAGTCCTCGTGAATACTCAGAACCTCTTAAATTCCACAGAAGGCTTCCACGCTGTCTTCGCTCCAAAATATGTTGAACCTTATACCATAAACTATAGGATATGGACTTTCTACGGGTTAACACACGCAGAGGGTCACCAAGAAAAGTACCAAGGACAGCTGCAACCAGCTCCGAAACCCAAAACGACTCCGAGAGTCCTACCAGAGACCGAGCTCCACAAGCACAATAAGTCTGGAGTCTGCAAAACCCCCGAGACTGAACTACTATAGGAGCCGCCTACGAGAATTTGTCAGTCCCATCCTGGGCCAAGGAATAGTAACCCCAACCTATAATAGTTACCAGACAATGTAGTGAATTGTAGTGCAATATTTAGCCGTATTAAGTGAGCCACAAGTGTAAATAGCAAAGTTTATATAGGTAAAAAAAAATTATTTTAGTATGCTAATTTCTATCAGTAGTTTCTATGTGTTAATTTGTGTTTTTTACTCGCCTAGGTAAACAATTTGTACAAATAATCCTCACTGACTCATCATTATCAATACCTATAAGAACAGGCAAAGACGTATTGACAAACTCACTAAAACCCAAATTGACCGAAGGTTCTTACAATAAGGAATTATCCGTATAAACATGTAAGACGATAAAATGTAGCATATGTCCAAGAGATATATCTATTTCAAAAATTATAAATCTTTTATGTATAAGATGTATAACCATTTAAATTGAGTCGTTAAGTATATATTAAATCAAAACAATTGTATTTGTACCAAAGTTTAACGGGATGCAAGGGAGTTTCCAAATGTGGGAGGATTGTTACTCCCTTCCCTGTTATCAACCTGTATTAAAACCCTTTTGTACTACTAAATATCTTCATTCTCTTACCATTAGCAGCTATTGTCAGATTGATGGTGGAATGGTGGTTTATAAATCCAATCTGAAGGTTTGGAATAACACCTTGCATATAATTTATTATTTCTAAACTTTACTCAGAGTAGTAAGTAAACTCATTGGCCTTCTGTTCTGAGGGAACAGCGGGTCCTTTCAAGGATTGGGGATTGGTATTACTCTATCCAGCTTCCAGTCATCCGGGAAATAACAGAGCGTCAGTAATGAATTTATTAGGGCCAATAGCGCTAGTACCACGCTCCCTGGCATTTGTTATAGTATCTCGTTAGTCAGGTAGTCGTGTCCTGGCGATTTATTTCTAGGTAAGTCCTTAATAGTACTAGTGAGCTCTTCCAGAGTGATTATCTCTACTCGAGTGTCGTTTAGTCCTTCCAAATAGTCGCTGACTGTTCTAGTCATGTCTCTGGTAAAGTCATGATCTTGTGGCTCATCGTTGGGTTTAAATTATTTATCTAATACCACGGCAATGGCTTCAACCATCTCTGGGCTTTCGTAAACCATGCCGTGTTCTCAATGGATAGCTGGTACGGTCGTTTTCCTGGTAGTCCCTCTGAGTTGTCTTGTTACTTTCCACAACTTGTATATGTCAAGTGCGGCCTCAGTGACGTATGCTGGCTTCTGATCGAGGAACCACCGTGTTAAAAACTCTCCACTGCTGGCTGGCCTTGTCCATTGGGAGAAAAAGAAGCGTTCCATTGACGCGGGAAAACATTAGCGATAATGGCCGCTGAGCGAGCTAATAGAAATAGAAGTTCTCATCATCATCATCATCATCATCACATTAGCATGCTCTGATGAATCCTGAATGGGAGCATGTGAGCAAGTTCCAACACGTACCGACCAATTGGTCACACCGTGGGGTTTCGAAATTTAACAGATAGGTTGTCACGTTTTGCGAAGTTTTTGAAATAATGAAAAAATATATTAATATTGTTGGGGGGAAAACAAAAGTATGTTGGGAAACCGAATAAATGTTTTTAGAGTTACGTTGCCGAGACACTACTCTATGGGGAGCTGGGTGAGAGCCTCCCAAACCACTATTTGACACTTCTCGCTTATCCAAGCAGGGTTTTGAGACGTCTATGGCACCCCCCAGGATCAATGACGTAATTCCCAAGCTATTGGATAAGAGAATTGATGGCACCGGGAAGTCTGCCGTAGAAGGACTACGCCAGCTTACGGAAGTGGTCCTTGTTGGTAGACATATCCAGGTCGCGATGCAGAGTCTCATTCCGAACATACCAAGGTGCTACCACAATGACCCTCAGACAACCGTTTTGGAACGCCTGTATCCTCTTCATATTTGTGTCCACCAACTGGCCCCAAGTGGGACACGTATAGTCGAGGATCAGTCTGAGCAACTGCTTGTACAGTGTAAAACCGTTCCTTGTAGACAGGGCGCTACGCCTGTTAAGCAGTGGGCCAGGATTCCCAGCCTTTGCCTCGCCTTGTTGAAATTTTCAGTGCAGTGTAGACACCAGGTCAGTCTGGTGTCCAGCGTAAGTCCCAGATACTTAACACTGTTCGCCCATCTGATCTGTTATCCGAACAGCTGGAGTGGGGAAGCATGTAGAACTTTCATCTCCATGTGAAGAACACTGCTGTGCTCTTCTCCACGTTAATACTTGTCCCCAAGGTGGTCAGCCGACCTTCCAACTTTGTAAGGTGCATCTGGAGTATTACCTTCATCAGCTGCCCTTGCCACGACTCCACTACTAGAGCCGTGTCATCCGCATACAGTGCCAACTTGGTGTTTGGGGATTTAGGAATATCGTTCACATACAGACTGAAGAGCACCGGGCCCACGAGGGAACCCTGCGGCACTCAAAGCGGGATACTTCTGACTTGGAAAGTTGCGTTCCCAAAGGTAGTGGAGAATGTGCGGTGGCCTTGTTTAGTCTTAGAGCGGCTAACCCCCGCGACATTTCTGTCACCTCGGTGGGTTCAGGTTCATCCAAGAATCTGTACGAGACCACACCGATGACCTGAGCCACATGCGCAATGTGCACCGTGTCTGACGGGCCGTCAGTCGGTACAAATTGAGCCTCTAAGTGCTCAGCGAGATCATCGGTTTTCTCCTGGTTGGAGTTGGCCACCCCGTTACGACCCACAATAAGCGGCCTTGGTGCAGGGACCCCCATCAAGTTCCTCGTCATGCGCCACGTGTACCTGTCCTGCATGCACAGGATCTCAATCTTGTCCTCCCAGACAATTTTCCGGTATTCGTGGACCATCTCGCGAACCACATAGACTTTGCGGCTCCAGTTGGCCTTGTCCACCGGATCCCTCGAGATTTGCCAAACATTCTTCAGCCGATTTTTCTCCCGGACGTGCCTGAGAATAGAATTGGGCAAAGAAGCCTGTGGCGCCCTCTTAGGACGATGCCTCGGCATCGAAGCTTCGAGCGACCCTTTGATGGCGGAAGTTATGAACTCGGTACTGCAATCGATTTTTGCTGCTATTCGAAAGGTAGTGGTGGGTTCCAACCTCTTTCTCAACACATTCGTGAACCTGTCCCAGTCAGTGCGCTTAAGTTCGGGTTTTTCGGGGGTCTATGAAGGACACTGCGCGTCCCAGGTTTATGAGAACGAGGTTGTGATCCGAGTCTAGCTCAGCTAGAGACTTCAGTACTAACCACCTTCTGATCCTACTGGGACTGAGAGGGAAATGGGTAGGGGTGGAAGGTCTGTAAACCACCAAGCCGTGTAGATCTATGACGTTGCAGAGAAATCCGCCATGAGCGCACATAATCCTAAAGCCCCAAAAAGGGTGCTTAGCATTGAAGTCACCACCGATTAAAACAGGCGTGGTACCTCGAAGCAGCACCTCCATGTCAGCCCTCTAGCCCGGTTGAATCGGTGGTAGGGAGAGTAGTAGAGAGAAATTAGACGCACTGGGGCGGTTGAGGTCACCAGTTGGATAGCCGTTTTTTCCATGTGTTTGAGGGGAGGAAGCGAGATGATGTGATGGTCACGGCCCCTCCGACCAAGACCGCCGTCCCACCCCTTCCCACATCCCCTACTTGATCACTCTGATGGCAGATGATCTCTGCTAACGAGAACCTCATTGCCGAGCGCAAGTGGGTTTCTCCCAACAGCATTACATCGACACGATGCTTTTCCAGTAAACTTTTAATCTCAGCCTTCTTCCCCGCGACTTCGTTGGCGTTCCAGAGTGTGACTGTGAGCTCCTTCAACATGGCAGTCCTCTATTTTTTAAACTGCCATGAGAAACCAGATAAAGGATTATATACTTCATGACCAGGTGGCCACGGTTACCCCTCGGAGATTCCTGGACCTCCCTCAAGAGACTCGATGAAAAGTCTCATGGATCCAGTTCCGGAATGCCCTTGAGAAGCTCAATGCAATTTTTGAGCTTTACTTCATCATCCTCAGGGGTAGGTGTGGGGAGCGGGTTGGGTTTGGGGGTGGTAGGGGTGACAAGGGTAGGAGTTGGGAGTAGTGAAAAAAGGGTTTGAAGGGTCCAAAAGGGTAGGGATAGGGGTGTGGGGTGCGGGAGTGGAAGTGGTGGGGGTGGATTGGGAGAGGAGCGGTCTTTAACGGCTCTTCAACCGAAAGGGAAGAACCGGATTCCACCCGTTCTGGTAGGTTGGCTTTGGCAGGTGCCTTGGCCTGAGGTGGAGGGGTTGGTCTCCCTGACAGGGCACTGGTGAAAGATTGCACCAGTGGCTTAGGTGTTTTAGCAGGAGTCAGGGTCACCTTTCGTACCGCAACGTGTTCCGAGGGCTTCTGGCCTTCACTTAGACTATCCGTCCTCCCTTCTTGATCCTTGGAGGCCCGTACAGTCCCTGCCGCCCGCAAGAACTTGTACGTGGGACAGCCCCACCTTGACTAGGAGTGTGCTCCTCAGCAGTGCAGGCACTTCGGGGGAGATCGTCTCTCCTCCGGACACTCGCCCCCTCTCGTGGTCACCACCACATAACTCACACTTAGGGTTAGCGCGGCTATCCCTCCGCACATGCCCAAACCGGAAACAGTTCTTGCACTGAACCGGGCCACCTGGAGACTTGTATTTATCCACCTTGACGTGGAGCCCACACGGGACTGATATGGAGTACAGCCTTGTGGTATGCTTCCCGGGAGTCAGAAAGACAATGAAGTTCGGCAGCCACTGCCTTTATCCGGTCTTCTGATTCTGTCTCCACGGGAGAGCATCTGGGTGATGGAATTCACGGGGAAACCCATTTCCAACTGCTCTTCTTGTATGTAGCCAGGTATTGTCCGTGTCTGTCAGAAGTCCCTTCACCACGACCCTTACCAGTTGCTCCCGTCCCAGCCAGTAGGGCCAAGGCTGGGTCCCCAAGCTCGGCAAGAACTTCTGGAGGGCGTAGTAATATTCCTTCTTACCCACACTGGAGACGCACTCGATTCCCTGGCTGCCTGACCGCCTCTACAGGCTTTCGAACCTAGGATCGCATGGCCCTCGCCACTTTGTATTAGTCCTCCACATCAAACAAGATGATGGGAGGGATCTTCCCCTTGGCTTTGTGAGCCAGCCCAGAACCACTAGTACTAGGCTGGGGTGAGGCACGGCTTGCGTTGATACTCATAGGTTTCCGCCGCTTCCCATATTTGCCCAACGCTGGCGCACCCTTGTCCGGGCCACCGTTGTCTTCGCTCTCATCACCAGAGCTGCCGCCTAAATGCTTAGGTTTGCCTCCAGTAGCTTCCTGGTGCTGCCGGCCTTACCCATTTGGTGGAGTCTTAAGATCTGAAATCCCTCAGCCTCATCATCGGACCCCTGGCTCGACTCATCACGCATCAACGGGAAGTCTGGTCCCGAAGACAGTCCCTCCACGTCCACGGAATTGCACGAGCTGTCGACTCGCGCGAAGCGTGTGACCCGGTCTTACGAGTCTGAAGAAAATTCAGCCGGGCGTTTCTTTCCTACCAACACCCCTTGGCGGGAGGGGTCGGAATTGACGCGGGTTTTTTAAGACCTTGCGTTAACGCCTGCGCCAGTGCCACTTGCAGCGGTCTTTACCAGCGAAAGACGGCTATGCTCCCCCTGGTCAGGGCTTCCGTTGGCGCCTTTAGGTTTCCACCCATCGTGCTTGCAGGAGCTTTCGCCATTTTTCCCAGTTTGTGGGCTGTCAATCCTGAAAAGGGCCTCCAGTTTTTTTTTGCCATCAGCGGCACGCTCTCCTCCTGTAGTTGGAGGGGCCCCACTGGACTCGCTGCATCGGCATTGCTGCTGACTCTTTGTAGGGGGCCGGCACTGACCAACAAGCTGAGGCCTGAGTGTGCACTACAGGGTGTCCCGGTGGATCTGTCAGTGGAACGCGTGCCTCCGGTAGTTGGAGGGGCCCCACTGACTTCACCCTGGCTATCTTCGCCCACCTTGCTGGTGGATCCCCTGACTCTTGCCGACAATTTCTTCCCTCTCGGGGTCGGTCGCTTCCCGGGCCCGGGATTCTTCGACGCCTCGTCCGGTGGTCTTTTCCCAACCCCGACTCCTTTCTTCTTCATCGTGGGTTCTATTGCAGTACGTATATCAGTAGATGCCAAAGACGCTCAAAAGCCAGGGACACATAAGGGAGGAAGGACGACACCTTGTACACCCATGTCCGATGTTCTCACAGTCACAGTCACNACCGAGAACCGAGAACAAAAGGCATGCCCTAATGCTCCCTGAAGGGGAGCACGAGAGCAAGTTCCAACACGTACCGACCAATTGGTCACACCGTGTGGTTCGCAAGAATTTAGGGACGGGTTGTCGCGTTTCGCGAAGTTCTGAAACATAGAAACAGACATTACATATTATTAGTAACATAAGGGGAAAAAAAGGGGGGGTAAGAAATTTGAAAAACCGAATAAGGGTTTTTAGAGCTACGTGCGGAGACACTACTCTATGGGGGGCTGGTGAGAGCCTCCCAAACCACTGTTGTAACATCTCGCTTATCCGAGCAGGACTTTGGGACGTCGATGGCACCCACCAGGGTCGATGACGTAGTTCCCAAGCCCCTGGATAAGAGGATTGGTGGTACTGGGAGGTCTGGCGTAGAAGGACTGCGCCAGTCCCTGGAAGTGGTCCTTGATGGTAGGCATATCCAGGTCGCGATGCAAAGTCTCATTCCAGACATACCAAGGTGCACCCACAATGATCTTCAGACACACGCTCTGGAACGCCTGCATCCTTCTCACATACGTGTCCGCCAGGTGGCCCCAAGCGGGACACTCATAGTCGAGGATCGGTCTGAGCAGCTGCTTGTACAGCGTCAGATATTGTTATCTAAATAAAGTTTTGTACGATGATTTTCGTCTTTCAATTATATCATGTATTATATCTAAGCATCGTTTTATTTGTGTACACATATCAAAGGAGTGGTTTATTTTTTGTAAACATTTGATTATCATTTATTAATTCTACAACACGTTTCCACAACATCGGAGTAGAGTCATTAATATTTACTCAGTATCTCTTCATCGAAGATATATATATAATATATTTAACAGATTTGTTTATCATTCATTGACCCCAAGCTCACTTTATATTACATAATATCCCATCAATGATGTTCGTAGTTCATCATTGATCATACCATACATAATACTTGATTGGTGCTTTACATAATATTCAGAAAACTCATCATGGATCAGAGTCATACATCATAAAGCATCAAGCATTTGTGTAATTTGTTCTTTATTCACTAATAAGAACATGCTGACAAACATGATGAGATAGGCACAGATTAAGATTAGAACTCTAAACTTACATGGCTTGCGATATCAGGATAGCATGAATTTAAAGCCTATGAACTTGACATATATTCATACATTTACATATGAATTCGATTTTCTAAACTTACAATCATGACGGCATAAGTTCTTACCCACTATTCCGGTTGAGGTGAGTTCTCGCCCATAGTGACTTCTGCTTCACTGAGTCTCAGGCTAATTCCCTTGAACTAGGATACCAGGTTACATATCATGGTAGTGAGGTAGAGTTCAATATCTTAAATATCATGTTAATGTCTAATTCACAACTGTAATGTAAAAAGTAAGATTCACACTTGAAAATATGTTCGAGTTAATTATTATTTTAGGATAGTCTCCCTCCTTCCCCGGACAAGGGTTGGACTGGAGTCTGGGCCTATTCATACATGTCTAGAAATTGAAAGGAGCTGGATATGTTTTTTTTAATTAATAGAGATAAAGAATTGTTAAACCCATAATAATGAGTTAAAACTATATTGTTATGATCTTAAAAGATATATAAATTTTAACCTAAGCTAACATTACATATGTGTCCTGAATGGTAATTCTATTAACTTAAAAGACACACCGTTCCAAAATGTTAATCGTAAATCTAAATCAACTAAAGCAGCTGTTTAAGGGGGGAATAATATTGAATGAAAAGATTTAACTCTATACATGACTGATTAAATGCAAGTAAATAAATACACATTAACATAATGATGATCTAAGTAGTATTGATGTTAATTTAAATCTAAATGGTTCGTTCTAGAACAAGGCTGTATATACATAACTTCAATATCGCTACTTACTTCACAATGATTAGTCCGGATTTCACTCACTATGTTCGAATACCAGTCCTTCATAGTGAAAATAGTTTGTAATTTGGAATGATTCAATACGTTAATCCCTTTTCTCTGTGTACCAATCATCCTGAGTCCCTCTTTACTGAGACTTAGTTTCAAGCACTGCCTTGATCATACCAAATTACACGCTTAACTGATATTAAATTGGCTAAGAGGTTCAGCATCCAAACTAAATCAATATAATGTATCATCATAACGTAAAACAAGACCAACTTGTAAGAAAAATCATGGTACTAAAGCTGTGAAACCATAGTATAATCAACTGAGTCCAAGCAGATGGGTTTTATAGTTCCAACAAAGCCTGGCCCAATGATGCGGCTGACATAGTGTATGCAACCAGGGTGATATTATTACAATACGATGAGTCATGATGTAATCAGTCGAGATGCCTTGTCTTAATACAACATTTTGGTGTTTATAAGTTAGATCTGATATTGTCAAAGTATGAAGCTCAATTTCAAATATGGAATGTTCACTTATGATAATCAATAAATTAATATCAAACATGACTATAATCAAATATGATGTAGATTTCTGATCAAATGCTCTTTAAGTATGAGATACCAAAACCGATTAAACAATATGTTGTCATCATGTGTGTTTGAATAGTGATCATATGTTGTATGAGTACGATGTTATGATCAATGAATAGCTTAGAAGTCCGTAAGTGAGGGTCGTGTTGGCATAGCTGTCTACTATACAAACGGTAAAATATACTAGTCATGACGGCCAGCCTATTATTGAATGATACTACTACGGAAATCCAAGTAAAAAAAACAACAGAATAATGCAATGCTTTATTTCTTTTCAAACATTGGGAGAGACTCATCAGACGAGATTCAACTTGACTTCCCCTGATTTTAACCTAACACAATTACAATGACTACCCCTCCTTGAGCCCGATCCTAACTTCCCCTCAGTTTACCCCTTCATGTTAAATCACTGTATAAAGCCTTTTTGAGAGAATTTCGTATCTATCTATAATTCTTATACTATATTCGAAAGTCAAGGGTACAAGTTGAGGGACATTAGAAATGTCATGATCGAGAATATGAAGTTGAGTTTCAATATTTAAGAGAATGTTTGTATCCTGGCATTTAGGACCATTATTATTACGAGAAAGAATGTAAATAGGAATGTAAAATATTCAAACTCAAGGGGAAGAGCAATTCTTTGAGGGAGTTTGGGTGTGCTGAGGGTGATTTTTCCCTAGACGTTTTTCCACTCACTCTCCACAAAATTGCAGATACACTTCCTCTAAATTCAACCTTTCTCATGCCTAAACCATTAGCCTAATTACTTCAAATGCGTAAGATCTAAACAGGTACTAATATGCGGTGACAAATAACAAATACTAAGACGCAATGCAAACCCACCTACACACAACACACACACACACACACACACGCACTTGTACCTCACTACAGGTCATATCTATCACACACACATACACACATACTCATACCTCACGCCAGGTCATCTATCGTACCACTAATTTCATTTGCTTTCTTTTCTAGAAATGGTGTTTCATTAGTTTTAGAATGCTTAGAATTAATAACGCTTTGTTGGAGCATTTTTTTTTTCATTTCTTGTTATAGTGGTAATAGTTGCTTTTACGTGGCTATACCATTAAACCATAATAATATTATTCATTAATTTGTTATATATTATTTTTCCACATCTTTTTAGTACCTGTTTGAGTGGTACGCAATGATATATTTACTTCAGCAATTAGGCTACACACTTTTCCTGATTCTGTAGGGTAGCCATTACTCAACCACAGCTGAAGGACACTGTTGGTTTAATTATCTGTGGGAGCATGGGTGCAATGTCATGTGGTGTTAAATTCTAGAACTACAGTTTATCATAGATCTAACGGAGGAATAGTACTTGACAGTTATGTGAGGCTCTCGTTTGCGAAGAAGAAATTAAAATTTCCTAAAATAACGTCTGTAATTTATAGGTTTCTTTTAATAGTTTAATTTACAAGGTAGAAAATATTTTATTTTCAGCTTCTTAGTAGATATCAATTTGTCTAATACCTTATTTCATTTGGTAGCTTGTTGGTCTACTGAAATAAGAATCCCAGGCTCGATCCCTAGAATGGCAAAAAAAATGTCGTTGGTGAGATCTGAGTTTTCCCTTTCACAGTGATGCTCTAACGGTTGGGGGCTGGGTGTTGTGTCTGTTATAAAAATATGATTTATAAGTCGTTTGCTGATATAATATGTCGGTTCAGAAAGTTCACGATAAATATGAAATTAAGTTCAAAATCCATAAAATAAGAAAGAGAAATGTATAGTTTTTTGGGGGTAGGCTTGAAGTATAAATAGCATATAAAATAATTTGAAAAAAAAATAGACATATCTTTTTAAATAAACATATATCGTAATGGGATGAAAATAGTTTTACGTGAGCAAGATTTGAACTAGGAGCCGTAATATGAATTAACATGTTTTAACTTTACCGTAGATGAGTGAGACGACATTCCGTTTATCACTAATAATTTTTTTATTCACATTTTCATAATTTAGTATTTTAGCAGCATTGTCATATTTTTTTACTTTATTTTTTACTTCCTCTTTAAATAATCGACAACACTACTCTTTGTTTCCTAATGCAACAAAAATAATAATTTTGTACTAAACGGGCATTAACTCCAGGACAGCCGGATCATTAGGCTACATATAGGGATTTCCTAAATACCAACCTATTAGGCCGTAATGCCGGCTAAATGCACTTTCCACTTCCATCGATGAAACTTCTAACAAGGACAAAAGGTCAACTCTAGTTCTACATTGGGGTCGTTGAATTCCTTCTGTATCTAGCGGCCAGTGTGAGTCGCAAACCATGGTGCGCAACCCGTGTGGCGCTTGGTACGCACTTCATGGTAGGGACGCACGTTTCTTTATACACTTATCTACAGCAGCAACGTAAAATGGTTTGCTACTCGTTGATGGGCCAACCATTTTTTAAGTGTTTCTTTGTATTTCTTCTTGAAATATTTGCAATGATTTTTATGCGTATTGAAAGAAATATACAATTCATGGCTCATTTGTGTTCCTCTTAGCTACACAAACTTTAGTCCTCTACTTTTGTACGGATTCATAAATATTTGATACTTAATTAATATTAAACCCTATAAATATAAAAGACGTATAGGTCCATTATTATTATTAAATATACATTGTATTTAGGCATATTTTTTTAGAGAACCACATCTTTCAACCCATTTAGCTTACACGCATATGTACCAATTACTTTATCGTGTTAGGGATGAGAAAGGTTAAATTTAGAAGAAGTGTATTCTAATTCGTATGGAGGGAGAGTGGAAAACTATTAAGGAAAACCACCCTTAGTACACCTGACCAAGATTTGAACAACTGTCTGTCCTACATTGGTAGTCTAGTCTATTTTGAGAGTGACGCCTTAGACCATGCAGCCACTGAAGTGAGAGAAATAAATTTCTTATAGTAATAAAGGAGCATTATACATTGCTATAAACGTATTTAATGCCAATAAATATCCGTGTTGGTGAGCTCATGGACTAAACGTCAAGCTCATCGAGTCTGACAGTGATGGGGGGGAGGGGCTAAAATCCCAGCCGGGACAGTTAAGGAGGTAATTTCGTAAATGGTTTCTCAATTTATCTTCACACAATTTACGATACATTTCCTCCCAATTCTAACATATTCACCCCTACTTCATTAGCGTGGTTAAAACATATACTACCCGGATGGATAGTAGGATGTGGTGGAATTATATATATATATATATATCTTAAATATTAGGCCTATAAATGAAACCAATAAGTTGCCAAACGTGCATTTTAATACCAGTAAAAAATATTAGCATCTTCTCTTTTTTAAACTCAAGGGTAACTTCATCAAGTATACCTCTCAGTACAAATTTGATCGTACTTAATGACACATTGCAAACACAATTTTTAATTTAGAGATTTTCTGCTTTGTTGATTATCAAACCATAGATATTTTAATCATAACGCATAGTATTTGAATGCTTGGAATCAATCTTTTCATCCCAGTTGATTTTGTTTTAATACCATTTAAAGACCAGTGGTTCAATTATTACTAACTGGGTAGATTTTTCCCTATTCTAAACTGTGTTTTAGTATGAATGTGGCGTAATAATTTTTAGAACACTTTTAGCTCAAAAAGTAAAAACCAACAGAGGCATATAGGGGTCAAAGGGGACAAATTGCCAAAGGCTCTGTAGAACCAAGAATATATATTTTTTTACAGCAATATTCTTGCCACAGACACGACACGTGCATAAAATACGAGTATTTTAAATGATTTTGCAACTACCGATTTTTAAAAGGTAATTATAACATTCTAAAGATAAGCATAATTTTATTTAGTATTTAAAGGAAACTTTTTTATGTACTCACTTTAAATATATTGTTAATGAAGCACCGAATTTGTAGCTATTTGTCTTTAAGATGGCCCCGAAATTCCATTTTTAAATCATTAAAACTCGGGATCGAGATCAGAATGTTTGTAGGCTCATCATTTTTGAGCTTCCTTTTGATGTGAATACAAATCAATTTTTAAAACGCAATGGCAAGTATGGGATATTTAATTGATATGATATAGGTAGTTTAAGAAACTGATACATTATTCGGTAACTTAAAAAATTGTTAAAATTAATTTAAAATTTCACATTAATAAGGTAATATAGACCTTAAAATACTCTCCACCAGTAAACTAATGCAATACTTTTGTCAATTTCTTATCATCCTTGAATTAAGTTGCATTGCCATGAATGCATGATAGGACATTTAAAATAAAAATAGCTAAATACATCCCTAAATACTTGAATACATTTTTTTATTATTATTTTTAAGTAGTCCCTTTATAAAACTATAATTTCACCTATATTAAAAACTTAACATTAAAAATGCATATTAATTGTGTTCGAACGTAGGATATTTGAAACTTGTATTAAGCACTTAGCTAAATATATAGCTTTAGTTACTAATTAGCTATAAAATAATGTTGGTTAAGCTGTCTATAATCCTTGTCAATCAACATTTCAATAAATGGTTTACCACCACATTTAAATAAAACAAAACCACTTTCTGTTTAATATTGCCTATTAAAATTATTATTTTAATCATCCAATTTTTCATTTTAAAATATGAAAATTAACTTAAACAAGAATTAAAAATGTAATTGAAATTAGTTTCCCGATTAGATAACTTCTAGTGAGTGCCCATATGACACATGAGCAACTACACATAAAGGTATAGAATTGTAACAGAAGAAATGATCCCACTTGTTTATTAAATTATTAATGACTAATAAACAAAAATGAAAATTTCAAATTTCTTACTGATTATGATTCTTATGATTTTTAGGGTAATTAGAGATATGGAGGCTTATTTTGGGGAAATATTAGCTTATTAAAACGTTAATTTTGTTTAACTCTTGTTTGTAATTGCTAGTAGACTAATTTTAATGTCGTTAAAGACATGAATGTGAAAACAATTTTAATTATTTTTTCCATTATGTTTTTATTTAAGTGGCTTTTTTTTTAAATCATGTACTTTTAAAATTTTATTTCTAGTTTGAAGACCAATATTTCCATTTATTAAACTGTTTTTAAAGGTATTACCTATTTACTAATGTAATTCCTATTTTAAGAACAAGTGTTTCATTTATATATTTTTTAAATCTTCATTTGAAGATGTGGTATTACCAATTTATATTTGTCTTGACTGATCACATTTTAAATATACTATTTTACTTTTAAAATAAACAAATATATATAGTCTTAACATTTTAGAATTATGAATATATTCAAACCCGACTCGAACTCCGGAGCATTATGAAATACTCTAATGAAAAAACCCAATTTCGCATACCCCTTTGATAACGCTAGTTGTATGAAAGGCATTTCATTTCTTTGGATTAAAACATTAATGACCTGTTTCAGTGTCCCCATGATCTAAGATGTCTTTCTTGCAATAGACTAGACAATTGTTTTTCAAACTGCGGGTCACGACCCATTGGTTGGTCGCAAAGTATTTTTTTGTCGGTCGTGGCGACCAAAGGAGCTAGAACAGAAATTTTCAGTACACATAGTTATAAAATACAAATTTTCAGCACTGAGATATAGGCCTATACCAATACTTAAACGCATACAGCCATGCCCTTTTCTCTATAAAAACGGCCAGACAAAGTTAGTAAAATGGGGCCAAGTCCGTCTTTTTTCCCGTAGAATACATTAATTAAAATACTCGTCCTGCCTGACGCATGTGTATTGTTTTGAAATATTTTTAAAACTGGTAATATACATATCCACATTCTCTACACATTTGGTTAGGCAAGGAATTTCACCGAATTTCAAGGGTGTATAAAAATGTGGTTAAAATTGTTTCTTTAACTTTATTAAGGAAAGCTCGATAAAGAGCAGCATTTTTTAATATTTCTTTCGGATATTAAAGTTGAACATACCCAATTATTATATTATATAGAAGTTCGTTGGTTATCGTGAGGGAATTACTAAACAGGGTATATGGATTCAGGAATGATATTAACATTTTTAGTTGAAAACCAATACAATTTTCAAAATATTTTCAATGATGATATTTGTGTAACAAACTGGCTTATTTAACTGATATTTTCGGCATACTAGCTTGATTGGATTTGAAATTACGAGGGAAACATACACTATTTTTCAACATGTTGATTATATACAAGGATTCCAAAAGATTTTGTGGCTATGGCAAACAAAACTTAAACGTTATAGACGAAACTACCATGTGTACATACCCAAAATTTTTAAAGCATTTTGAAGAGAACATTATTTATTAATGATGACAGTTTCACTGAAATAAAATTATATATATTGTCACATCTAATTTATATGTCTCAAAATTTCAATTATTACTTTCCAAAGAGAAATTGAAATACATATATATTTTTATATAATAGATCCAGTTGCTTTTTAAAGACCTGAATCAATGAATGAGCTGATTTTGGTAAATTAACTAGATAATTAATTACTGCACCTTAGTAGTTCATTTACACTGAAGAGATATTTTCAGAAATTAAGTCTATCATCATTTTGGATTGAGATTAAAGAAGAACTATTATTAAGTAAAAGACAAATGCTATTATTACCATTCATAACGACTTTTTGTGCAAACTAGTATTTTCAACATTGATTCTATTAAAAATAAAGAAAGAAACGGGCTCAACAATGAACCAAATATGCAGGTAGCACTGGCTTAATGTGTTCCGAATTGAAATCAACTAATCAAAAAGCAAATTCATCACAATAAATCAAATCTTTCTTAGTTTCATTTTTGTTCAGTTTACTATGGATTTTTTGGTCAAAGTTGTATTACTAATAATAATAATAATAATAATATTAATAATAATAATAATAATAATAATAATTATTATTATTATTATTATTATTATTATTATTAGCACCGCGTCTTACTACTCGTTCAGGTTATACACACTTAAGCTAATGTGTAATGGTAGGGTTGATTGTGAGATGAAATGGAGGACCTACAGTTTAACTTGGAATCCGAACCATGGTGGAGGCCTGGCATTCCCCACATTCACAAGATATCTTGTCGGAGGTGAAGGAAGGGTTTGGCAATCAGATGGATCTATGCCGGGACCGAGGATTGAACCCCGGCCGCCAGCACAGAAGTCTGACACCTTACCCCTAGACCACCAGGTCACCCTACTAATAATTGAAAACATAATATTAAGTTTTTTTTAAGTCCACGCTTTTTTTTAACTATCTTATTGTGTACTGGGAAGTGATGTAAAATATACTTCTTACAGTAGGTCACGGTCAGACAAATTTGAAAAACACTGGACTAGACCATTTATGACGGAGAGATCGGGGTTCAAGTTAAAATCGGGAGTACTTAGGATGGTTTTTCGTAAATTGTTTTCTGTTTCATTACCACACAAATGCAGGTACTCTTCCTCTAAATACAGCCTTCTTCAATCCAAACACACTAGCGTAATTAATACACATGCGTATAGCCCTAATGGCTTGTAAGACGTGGTGCTAAAAAAGGTTGATGAAATAGTATTTTTTTCATTAATATGGACCCCTGTAGTGCAGTTATAATGGTCCAGAGGATTGAATGTATGTACCTGTTGGTATCCTTTAAGGACTATAGTGCGCCAAGTTTTAACCAAATGTCAATTTATTCTCAAAGTAACAACACACATTCACGCACAGAGAGATATGACGATAGCATTGGCTTTATTTTCTATTTGGTAGTCTAGAAAAAGGTTTGTGTGAATCTTGAAACAGGAAGAGAGAATGAGAGAGAGAGATATGTTTGTGACGTGTCTCGACCAGGAATATGTGTCAGGACAGCGCGCTAGAGGGCGATGAACTCTCCGGCCAGAGACTTACTTTTACAGAGAGTGAAACATGGCAGCCCCCTTTGTGGTCAGGATCGTGGACGCTCGCAGCTTCAGACGGTACTATTTATATCTGAAGAACTCTAAGTATGTTCCGTTGTTGTTTATTGCACCGTATTTTATTTCCTATCGATATTGAGGTGGAGCTGTGGAAGGTACCATTGGAGGAAATGTGCCCGGATTTGCGTGAAAAGAGAGAGGGAAAATTTTTTTGGTGGGAAACTCTCAATACACTTAGTCGATATTCGAAACCTGACCATCACAGAAAAACTAGAGTAGATGATATTGACTTCTTCGTGTTCCCAAATAAGAATATCTGGGCTAGACGCATATTTACCTACTTCCATTACTGTTTTCAGCCTATGGCCTTGGTCAGTTTTTTTATTCAGGTCATATATTATCCACTACCGGCTTGCTGGTCCTGTCGTAGCTTCATATGCCTTATAATCTAACTTAAGACTAGGACAGGCAAAACATCTAGTCTCCTAGTCGTTGATTTATCAACGTGAAAGGGTAAAATCATAATCTATTTCATCAATGATACTTTTTTTCGGCAGTACCGGGAATCGAACCCGGAACCGAACCCGGAACCCTTAGCTCAGTGGGCAGACACGCTACCAAGTGAGCTAAAGTGTTGGATCATATTTACCGACTAATAGATTAAAAACAAGAAATGTTTGAGGAATTTTACCAGCATTTGTGTGGAGGAAGAAGGTGTAATGAAATTTAGGAAAACACATCCTTAGTACACCCGGCCGATATTCGATCCTAGACATTCCCTTCACCGGCAAACCAGTACACTACTAGAGTGACGCCGTAGACCATGAGACTACTGATGTGGTCCCAGGTTCTGGATACGTAGATATGCCAGGCCTCCACCGTGGTTCGGATTCCACGTTAAACTGTAGGTCCTCCATTTCATCTCACAATCAACCTACCATTACACGTTAGCATAAGTGCGTATAACCCGAACGGTTAGTCAGACGCGGTGCTAATAATAATAATAATAATAATAATGATACGTAGATGGGTATAAGGAATCCACTAAAACCTCAGTGAATGTTACTAAAATCCACATCACAAGCACTTTTAAGTTGAAATGAATGCGGGTACGAATTAAGGGTATTGTTTTTGCAGTTTTTATGGCAAAAAATTGTTTTTTACAAAATAAATAAAATATCTATCCAGTATAAAAATATATATTTTAAATTTCTACACGAGGCGATATCAACAGTTTTTAAATATTTGTCATGAGCATACTAGTATTGGATGAAAAATATTTGAATTAAGAAAAAGAGTAATTAAATTCCAGGACACTCTTGGCAGATATTTCTATTAGTTTGAAATGTGGAGTCTGGGTTAATCCACTTCACATATAATGGACAAATGAACACATTATATTATTCTTGTTTTATAGTGGTTTTTATTATAATTAGTATTATTACTATTATAACTATAATGTTGGTGACCAGGCGGTCTAGGGGTAAGGTGTCAGACTTCTGTGCTGGCGGCCGGGGTTCGATCCTCAGTCAGGCCAAGATTTATCTGATTACCAAACCCTTCCTTCACCTCTGACAAGACATCTTGTGAATGTGGGGAATGCCAGGCCTCCACCGTGTAAGTGCGTATAACCCGAAAGGGTAGTAAGACGCGGTGCTAATAATAATAATAATAATAATAATAATAATAATAATAATAATAATAACTATAATGTGTATTGAACTGATAGTCAATGTGATGGAGCTAATTTCTCAAGGGATGGTGGAGTTCTAATATCTCTAGTTGACTCTATTTCTTGTGTGGTAAGAAGAACGGGTCTAGAAAATAAAATGGAACGTGTCTGCATTGAAATCCCAACCCTTTATAACCAAAAACTGTTAATTGGGAACTTGTATCTTGTTCCCTAACAACAGTCGAAATATTTTTAATTGATTTACATTTCTTGATGGATCTTTGGCAGACTATTCTTTTCAAATAATACTTTACTGCAATTTTATCTGCGCTGAAATTAATGGAAATATCATAAAGTTGAAAATTGTAACGATACGGAATAAATGCGCCGCTCTTTGGGCGTCAATTGTAATAATATGTGATCAATCACCCTACTTTGGGTGTCAATTGATTCACTGCGGATTAATTCCCTGTTATTGCTGTGATGATTTTAGGTTGTCTTAAGCTCCGTGATCGAGCGCCTATCATCACTGTACGGAAAATATACCGTTTAATCAGCTGTCTATAGCCCCGTGTTCGAGCACTAATTAAATCGGTATTAATATTATTAAAGAAAGAGAAATGTTGTTGGCTGTTATTTCACACACGGTTTATTTATATTACACCAGTAAATTATTTGCACATATTTCAGTTAAATGTTTGTTATCACTGCACACTTGTGATATTGAAGTGACTTATATTATAATGTGTTGGACTGTGAGCAAGGTCCCGGAGATCGTCCTCCCCATCGTCGTCGTCGTCAATTGCTATTGCTATACTGTATACTGTCTATACTGTACTGCTCTCTGTATAAACATACGCACTATGGTCTATATATGACATACACCTTGCATTTTCTCCCTTGGTCAACAAAGTAAAAACTAACCAATAGACAGAGTCCTGGCGACACATTTTGTGAGGGCTAGCTTCTTATTGGTATAAAGAAATGGCGTGTTCTGCCAAATACTATGAACCTCCTCCCTTCAACAGGAATTGACGCAGTTACTCTTTTACCAGGAAAGAAGGTATAAAAAAAAATATTTTAGGGGTGAAGTCCTTTTCATCTCATTCTGAGAAACGCGTGTTTGTTCATGGATGAATCTTAAAAGGATACTCTACCTATATTACTTTAAAGAAAAATTACCTTCATCCATGACTTTTTACATAATTTAGATTAATCCAAATCAATACATTACAAAATATATCTCATTATCACATAAAATTAATAGCTACTCAACATCTTGCATTGAATAAAATAATCGAAATAGAACAATTTATTGGAAATGATGATGATAATGATGATGATGATGGTAGTACAAATAATAACCGCTTGGACCTTGTTTTTGCACTTTCCAAGCAACCTTTGATATCACATAGCTATCAATCATTAGTAAATATTGATATACCTCATCCGCCTTTATTTATTTCCCTTGATGTAACCATTGTTATTAAAAATAATTCCACCCCAACCACATATATTGATTATACACGTGGTGATTATTTCAATCTTTACAATTATCTGACCACTGCTGGTTTGTCTTGTGTTTGTTGATTCAACTACAAATTATGTAAATGTGGTTAAAAATAATTTTACAAAATTAGTCCGAAGGAAAATCAACTCTTATATTCCTCATATTACTAATAAAATTCCTCCATTTTTTTTTACATTTGGATACTATATTAAGATTTTAAAAAATAATCTAAAGTAAAGAAAAAATTCTCAATACTAAGTTTTATTCACAGTTTTCACACATTCGTAAATTAGTTGAAACCTATTTAGCTATAGATAGAGTAGGGTACTTAAATGAGGTATGAGAAAACATTTCATAAATTATAGAAAAAACTATCCTAAGTTATGGTAGAAAATAGAAATTGCTGATATTACTAGAAATGTATGAAAGTGTTTTTTTTTTAATTTTAAAGATAGGAGCTGTTTTGAAGGTACGGTATGCTAAGAATTTCAAAAACTAATATAAAAAAACGTTTTTAAGAATGGTAAGAAGTTTAAATACTCACAAGCCGTTTGGATGATCGCCTCAAATCATGAGAAATCAAACAATACCGAAAGTTTGGAATTTAAAAATTGGCCTTAAGAAATGGGAGTGACTCAAACTTTCCTAAATCAATAGAAAAAACTTATAGGTGTAGATTAAAATTGAAATTGAGCATGTACATAAATATACCTTCCCGGATAATTCGAGGCTTGAGAGGACTTGAAGGATATTCCCATACAAAACCAAAGAGACATTCTTCAATAAGTTTTAAAATGAAACTTATGTTTATGACGGCTTTTATTCTGTCTACTGAAAACCTCGGTAAATAACGTTTAAGTGCATGTTTGAGTCGAGCATACCAGACATTAAACAATATTTATATAGTTTTATTATTGTGCATTACTACCCGTTTGAGCTATTTGAACATTTATTTACGCTAAAGGAGTTGGGATGGGGAGGGTAGAATTTACATCAAAAGTACCCTCATTTGTTCCCAAAAAAGGAATTTTGGGGGAACGTAGATGGATTTAGAGAAGAAACTAAGTAAATACTTCCAGAATTCTAGTACTGTCTCCCCATTATCAGCCAACTTGACCTTTAGTCCACGTGCACACCAATGCGAATAACAGGCTCTATAAAGTAACCAAATGGTACTCAAACCATTAACTCGGAGAAGTGAAGAACATACACAATTATTATAGATCCACTAGTAATTATGTAATTATTTTGATTTGGAAATTTTAGCCCTTCATCATGATTAATGGATTAGAGCTGTGGACCATGAGTGTAGGGGAACCTGTTTCGACTCTCGAAAGTGATGATTGTATACTTACTATTTGTTAAGGTGGGATGGAAGGGGACGCGAGTAAAGGCCAGTGTATTTGCAGTTTTATGGCAAAAGATTTTTTGGCCAGAATAAATCAAACCTTGCTCAAGTACAAAGAGAGAGAGTTTAATTTTCTTCACATGTTTATATCAACAGTTCCTGAATTTCTGTCATGAGCATGGTGGCATTATTTAACCATCTTTTAAATGAAGAAAGAAAGTTGTCATTTAATTCCAGAACACCTTTGAAAGATATTAAAGAAATTTTGAGGTCACTATGTGAAGAAAATTAAATTATATGTTTGTATTGGAGCAATATTTCATTTATTTTGGCCCAAAAAAATGTGTTGCCATAAAAACTGCAAAAATACTGGCTTTACCTCCCCTTCCATCCCACCTTAAGAGGTTCGTCTATGTGTTCTGAATAGTAAATATCTCAATGTTATGGCTGGGTCTGTATAGTTTGTGTGCTCTCACAATCAATGTGCTTAGAAGATGCTCTTTAAGTAGACTATCCCAATGAAAGAATTTGGGCCTCAGCGTGAACCTTTTATCGGAGTAATATTGAACTAATATCAGTATTGGTGACCACATGTTCTAAGGCGGAGTTTGTAAGCCCACGGCCCACGGTTCGGATGCAGCCCACGAGACACATCTGATCAACCTGCTTGTCTGCAATACTTTTATATTAGTCACTACTATCTGGCCTGCAATCATGTACGCACGGCGAAAAAAAAAAGTTTAATTTTAGTGTGTTCATAATTTTGAATAACAAAACACGTTACCTCTTTCGGTGGCTACATGATCTAACGCACTATTCTCGTGTTAGATTAGACTGCTGATGACGGAGAGATCGAGGTTCGAATCTCGGTCGGGTGTAAAGAGGGTGGTTTAAAAAAATCCACTCTCCCTCAACGAAAATGCGGGTACATTTCCTATAAATATAACCTTCTTAGTCCTTAAAACCATTAGTGTAATTAGTACATAAGCGTATAACCCAAACAGGTGGTAAAACGCGGTGCTAAAAAAAACTTTTAGGACAATATATTAAGTATTAAATATCTTTAAGCCAACATGTTTGTGTATAGGCTCTGACCCGCAACACTCCCAGAGGGTGACCTGGCGGTCTAGGGGTAAGGTGTCAGACTTCTATGCTGGAGGCCGGGGTTCAATCCTCGGTACCGGCACAGATTTATCTGATTACCAAACCCTTCCTTCACCTCTGACAAGACATCTTGTATCACCCTACCATTACACATTAGCGTAAGTGCGTATAACCCGAACGGGTAGTAAGACGCGGTGCTAATAATAATAATAATAACACGCCCAGAGTTGGTTAATATGGCCCAGAGTTTGAGACCACTGTTTTAAGGGTCTGACTCCTTAGCTCGGTCGGTAGCATGTTTGCCTACTGACCTAAGGGTCCCGGGTTCAATTACATGGCATGGCCGAAAATGTATCACTGATGAAAATATTGGTTTACCCTCTCACATTGACTGTGGACTGGATGTTGTTATAATGGATGGTAACCACTGTTCAAAGGCATCACCTGTTTTTATTTGCAATTCACGGTGAGGTATGGATATGGATCTTGGTCTGGTGTATAGTGGGTGGTTTTTCTCAAATGGTTCTCAATTCTTCCTTCCCGCAAATGTTGGTGTATTTCCTCTACATTCTAAGTTCAACATTTCTACTCTATTAGTGTCAGTACATGAGGATAGCCTAGACCAGTCGTAAGGCGCTTAGCAAGAAGAAATAAAATATATATCATCGAACTGAATCGATTGTTCTATGGCTTGGATGAACATGGGTGGATTGAAGGGAAGGGGTAAGTGTTATTGGGGCGATTGGCCCTATTCACCTTAAATCAAATATAATTTAAAATAGTTAAGGTGTTATGGAAGAAGATGCGAGAAAAAGCCAGTGTTTTTGCAGTTTTTCTGGTAAACATTATTTTGGTCAGAATAAATCAAATATTACTCCAGTACAAACAAATAATTTAATTTTCTCCGCATGATCCCCTCAAAATGTCTTGAATGTCTGTCAAAGGTGTCATGGAATTTAATTACAACTTTTTCTCTTCATTTAAATAGTTTCTCATCTAATGCCGCTATGCTCATGATGGATATTAAGGAACTGTTTATATCAACGTGTAAAGAAAATTAAACTCTTATGTTTGTACTGAAGTAATATTTTATTTATTTTAGCAAAAAAAAAGTTTTGCCATAAAAGCTGCAAAAAACACTGGCCTTTTCTCGCGTCCCTTTCCATCCCACCTTAAACCTTAAGTAAAATGTTGTAAATATTGACTGACTCCTATGGATAGCTAAAATTTTCCTTCCCTTAATTTATACATAATCCAACTAATAACTCTTTAAACTTAGCTCTAATGTGACAGCGTATAACCCTAAAGGGTAGTAAGACGTGGTGCTAAATAAAATAAAATGAATCTAATGCTACGCTGAGAAAGGGGTTTAATACTAAAGTTTCTCAGTAATTAGATTGCTAAGTTTAGGGTGATAGCCAAGCATTTCTATTATTATCTAGCTCCGCGTCTTACTACCCGTTTTGGTTATATGCTTTAAGTACTAGTTATGCTAATGGATTAGGAATTGGGAAGGTTAAATTAGAGAAAGTGAACCCGCATTTGCGTGGAGGGAGAGTGGAAAACCATTTAGGGAACCCCCAGTTTGCCCGACCAAGATTTGAACCTCGATCTCCCTGTCCTCAGCAGTCTAGCTCAGCAGGACTAGCGCGTTAGCCATCTAAACGACCAAGGCGGGTAAGCCATTAGTAAAAAGTGCATTATATTTATATTCATGCCAAAACATTTTAAGCCTATGTACCTTACGTTTACCCTGTATTGTAGCAAGCTTACCTTGCATTGTTACACAGAGGTATATTTTATAAAATAGGGTAATTCTTTGAAGGTAAGGAAGGATAAACGAAGTGTGTACATATTTGTTACTTTTATGTTGACAGTAACTTTTTGCTAAGGTTTATTGAATTAAAATTACAATTTTTAATAAAAAAAATTACAAGTCCTAATATTATAATTATAATTACAATTTTGTAAAATATGTTTATAAACTAGAAATATTAACATAAATAATTAATATAATGATATTTATACAGTAGCCCCATGGCTTCTTTGGTGCTGAATGACAGCTGCTAAACACATGTCTTTGCAAATCATATGGTTCGGCGTAGAGATTCATAATTTGGTCTGGTAACTTTTCAAAGCTGTCAGCTGTCAGTCAGCACCAAAAAAGCCATGGGGCTACTGTACTAATTATACTTTAATGAGGCTTTTGAAAAGCAATCGCCCTCGACAAAAACACCTCGATCCGACCTTGTGAAAGAGTCTGAATACTACCATGGCCTAGGTATCTTGAAGACACTTCACTCTCAGTCTAAAAGTAAGTCTGTTAGGTTTGTTGACCTCATCAAGTTCGTCACACTGCTATGACACATTTCTTGCTCATGCTCAGTCTGCGTGCCACCCAGAGAATCTAGGACCCTAACTAGGCCTCCTTGCTTCACCTAATGCATCTTCTGACTATTTTGTTAAGACACTACTTCACGGAATTGTCTCAAACCGTTGTTCATCATGTTGTACATCCTAACTCAGAAGGTTTAGAAAGTTTGGAATTAATGGATAAGTAAAAATCCTTTGGGTTTTAAGATACTTTGGTATGGACTCTAATTAATCGTGTAGTGAATCCGTTTATTTAATTGTCGGAGGCCTCCTAGCGAATCGCTGAGACTCGTTGCAGGCGTTTTGAAACTCCGCATCAATTAATAACTAATATTTTAATTTTAAAATATTATTGATGCCAAAATAAACTCTAATTAGTTTCATACTCTAAGCTTTTAAGCTTTACAAAAATTATAGTAAATTTAAATTTACTCATTTATAACGACGTTTAAAGCGAAATGCCACGGTTATTAGAGTAAGACAGATGTTTAGAAACACAAATCTAGCTCTTCTTATATACAAAAATAATTCTTTATAGGGCTACAAAATAGTAATCTTAGACAATTGAGGTTTTTTGAGTAATTTTTAAAATAGTCTTTATTAAATATTGCATACTGCAGTGTGAACATATTTACATTCTAGTAGGTGGTGCTCTATATTTGGAATAAAAGGGATACTTCCGTATTTTGGATTTTTTTAAATAATGTATATAATATTGTATATATATATATATATATATATATACACAATATTATATACATATATACATATGATCAACAAACTTCCAGTGTTTTATGTTCTAAGTCTTACTACTCATTTGTTTACATTAAATTTATCATACTAATATTATAAAGAGGAAAGGTTTGATTTTTTGTTTGTTTGTTTGTTTGTAATGAATAGGCTCCGAAACTACT
>CABEEJ010005347.1:4641-51252 GCA_901482245.1 Timema douglasi | reverse complement strand
ACAAGGGTGGACTGTGGAGGAAGAACAAATGACACTATTTCTCAATTCTCACTCATTTCCTGCATGACAAGCAAGAAGCGGCTCTAATATATTAAATGTTTACAAGGGTGGACTGTGGAGGAAGAACAAACGACACTATTTCTCAATTCTCACTCCTTTTCTGTTTGACAAGCAAGAAGCAACTTTAGCAATCAATCTCTTTTAGCTCGACATAATTCATAGCTGTTCTTTCATCCAGGTTTATCAATATAGTCACCTAACTGGGCGAATGGTGACCAGTCCATTATTATTATTATATTATTATTATTATTATTATCACCAAGTCTTTATACTCGTTCGGGTTGTACGCACTTACGCTAATGTGTAATGGTAGGGTGGTTGTGAGATAAAATGGAGGACCAACAGTTTAACGTGGAATCCGAACCACGGTGGAGGTCTGGCATTCCACACATTCACAAGTTGTGATTAATACACGTCTTGTGAGAGGTGAAGGAAAGGTTTGGTAATCAGATAAATCTGTGCCGGGACCGAGGATTGAACTTGGCCATTTTTTATGTCTACAACGAACGAGTTGACAATCTTGATATTGATGGGTTGTGTGATGAGTTTGTCAAAGCTAGCACATATCGTGTGAGTGTATTTATAAAGTGATAATATATAACATGTATTAAATTGACCAACTTATTTTGAATGAATTATAATGCGTTCATACCCATACATCAGGTATGTTAAATTTTAAAACAAAGAAAAACTTAATTTGAGATAATCTATGCACATCATAGTTTAATTAGGTCTAGTTCTATTTATGATTATTTAAACTTTTTTTGTGACAATTTAAATAAATATTTGAATTTTGTTATTGGCCTAGTTACTGTAATATAAATATTAGACAAAAACTATGTTTTTATTATTCATATTTTTAAATTGTACAAGATCACTAACTAGAGGAATATTAAAATATTGTTTGTCAAATAAAATTTTATATATAGTTTTTTATATTATTGCCATAACATTGTTTGTTCATGATTTAATTGAAATATACTTTGTTGAAAAATATGACAGGGAAATTGAACTCATAATTTTTTCTTGGCACAAGGTTTTATTCAAGTGTTCAAATATTATTGTTGATCTTTAGGCAACACCAGAACGGCTGAATAAGATAATAATAATAATAATATAATCTTAGTGTATATTATGATTTTATATTGTTGTAAAATTCAATATATATTTAGATGAACACTTCAAATAGTTTTTAAGAGATATCCATTTTACAAAAATTATACTAGGATTGCGGGGGGCGAAAGGGGGGGTTGCAAGGCAAGTCCCTATATTAACTTTTTTTGCTTGCCTCCTACCTTCCCCCCTCCCCCCCAGACAAATTACGTTACACCGCCACTGCATAACCCGAACGGTTAGTAAGACACAGTGCTAATAATAATAATAATAATAATAATAATAATAATATGGATTGATACCATTCAATAATTTACATATTTTGAAGTTATTCTGGTACATAAGAGGACTGGTAATGATAATTTCGACAGTTTGACGAAGGGGGTATTGGAATATGTTGGGCAACCCGTTGGCGGTCTGTAAAAGTAACGAGTAAATTTCTCAATAGACTGAACTGCTGATGACGGAGAGATCGAGGTTCAAATCTCAGTCGGGTGTAATGAGGGTGATTTTTCCATAATGGTTTTCCACTCTCCCTCTAAGTAAATGTGGATACGCTTCCTCTAAATATAAATGCTTTTCGATTATTTATATAACAGAAACAGAACTACATCCTCTTATGATGAATCTAGTTTCATTTTGTAGTACTATGCATGACTGTGACCTGTGAGGTTGGGATTCTACAACCAGTAGCTCGCATAGAGAAAGCAATTATTTTCCTTTTTAGTAACAGACAAGTAAAAATTAACTGTCACCAAAACATATCCTCCACTTCGTGTTCTCTTAGTGTAAGTCGCCGGTAGTGAGTTCCAAATAAACTGAATAGAAAGTGCCAACAGGCAGCACGTGTGTCGTCTCGTGAGCTGCCCCGTTCCGCCGCTAGGTGTAGACACTAGGCGGGGGGAAGGAGTTGTGTCTGCTCACCACCAGGAGCGCGTGACGAGAATACCGCCCGACAAGGAATACAACCTGCCACACAAAACTGCGAGAGACTTTGCATCGGAAATCGACTGGTAAGTTACAGTCAAATTTAGATATAAAGTAACAAAAATATACAAAAACAAATTTCTTATGTACATAAAGGCTTATGATCTGAGACTTAACACGTCTGAAATATATAAATTCTATAAAATAATAATAATAATAAACGATGTTGACAGCGAAAAAAGTTGTGTTTTATAAAAGGTCCTTCCTACAAAAATTGTACTATAACAACGTGCGGCGAACCGAACTCCAGAACAAGGAATATTTAACGTCGTGCTGGACAGCTACTAGACTGCCGATGACGTGGATATCGAGGTTCGAATCTCAGTCGAGTGTACTGAGGGTGGTTTTTCAAAATGGTTTTATAATTCCCCTCCAGCAAATGTGGGTATACTTCATCTAAATATAGCCTACAAAATCTATAAAACCATTAGCGTTATTAGTACATAAGCGTATATATCGAATGGGTAGTAAGACACGGTGCTAAAAAAAAATATCACCTAGGAGACCCAAAGCTAAGGCGAAAAGGAAGAATTATGAAGACATCTCACTCTAAAAAAAATAGCATTGAGTATAAATAGCCATATAGATTACTCATTTATTTTCTATTTGGCAAAATTAATATAACTAGTCCCCCCAAAAAAACCTGTAAAATAGTTCATCTTAATCGATTTCAACAATAAAACTCGGTATAGGCCCTATACGCCACCCTCATTAAGGACATTTGTGTTATTTACTATTTTTGAAAACTATTTAAGTTAACATCTTTGTAGACAAAAGAGTTTGTATGACTAAACTTATTAAAATGAACCCCGTTTTCCATAAAAGGTAAAAAATAACAAACCTGCATCGGTGGACACGTGAACTAAGACGTCAACATCGAGTTGACAGATTTTACAATGACGTCATGGTAAGTGTCATGGTAGGCTATGACGACTGTCTTAGAACAATATTGTTTTCCACTCTTTTGCCAAGCAAATGGGGATAACATTTTTTAAATATTTTTTTTTAGAACCGCGTCTTGCTACCCGTTATACGTTTATGTTCTAATTACGCTAATCTTTTAGGGATTAGGAAGGTTATATTTAGAGGAAGTGTACCCAAATTAACGTAGAGGGAGAATGGAAAACCATTTAATAAAAACCACCTCCAGTGCACCCGACCGAGATTCGAACTTCCCCGTCATCGGCAGTCTAGACTACTGCGAGAGTCGAATCTTAGATCACATGGTCCCATTATTCTAAATTGTATCTTCCTTAACTGTACCCCATTATTTAATATATGCGGAGAGTCTGGACGGGTAGTAAGATGTGGTACACACACAAAAGTAGCGATATTTCTTTCTTGGTTTTACTAGTGTTTTTATTTTTGTTTTTTCCTGCGTTTTAGTACACATTTGTACTATACGCATATATTAATTAAGTTATTGTGTTAGCGATGATAAAGGTATACTTTTAAGGGAGATATTCCCGTATTTGCGTGGAGGTTTGGTGGGAAACCGTTCAGAAACAAAACACTCTTAATACATCTGACTGGTATTCGAAGCCCGCTCTCTCCCCTAACCAGCAATCGAGTCTCACACGAGTGTGACACGTTAAATCATGATACCACCAATGTTTATAATGGTGCTGGAATATAACGGAGAAATTTCAACAGCGAACGACGACGGAGCTGTTTCTGTTACCTCTCGGCACTCTGTTCTATTCCCGTCACGTGGTCTCCCCCCTCCCCCTCCCTCCTGTTATCACGTTCAGGGACCAGTGACGGCGGTAAGTGAGAAGCACGACAGTCCGGGATCAACTCTTGACACGCTCTAACCTCACCACCACCGCCGCTAATTAACGAACGTGAAGGGGGGGAACGTTGAGACTTTGTCGGGACAGTCGATGAGAAAAGTTTGGGAACATAAAATAAGTCACGTTAATCAGTAGGCCGTGTGTGTGTGTTCGTTATAACACAGTTCCAGCTTACATCTTTCTCCTCCTTCCGGCACATTTTGTTTTAGCGGTGATTTTAAAATAGCCTTTAAACACATTTTTAAATGATACGTCTAGTAACACCCTTAATTCTGAACTGGCTATTAGTATATTAAAAACATATTACAGTTGTTATTAAGTACGTTTTGATCCTATTGATCGCTTATTTGATGCGATATCTAGTATTAATATTAAGTATATTTACCAGATATAACTTGCAAATATTTCCCATCGCAGTATATTTTCTCCTACGACACAAAATGTTTCAATACCATCTAAAAAAAAGCCACCGTATGTGGCTACAAATTCCTCGTGGTTACAGGGATGTGGTTTGAAAGAGACAAATGTNACAGGGATGTGGTTTGAAAGAGACAAATGTAAATCGGAAGAGGATAAGATCTAAGTACATTTGAAAAGGATTTAAACACTCCTTCGCGGTTGTCATAGGATGGGAGTGCAAGGTGTCGTCCTGCCTCCCTTACGTGTTCTTGGCTTTTTGAGCGTCTTGAACGTTTGCTGAACTACGTCCCACTATGGAACCTGCGATGAAGATGAAGAAAGGAGTCGGCGTCGGGGTTGGGAGAAGACCGCCGGATGAGGCGAGGAAGAATCCTGGGCCCGGGAAGCGACCGGCCCCAAGAAGGAATAAGATATTGGCAGTTGGTGGAGCAACGACTGGCATTGGGAATCCTGGAAAGCCCATTATAACCAGGGAGGTGGAGAGTCTCCGCTCACGGTGGCTCAAAACCAATGCGTAACCTCCTCAACTATCGAGGGGGTGGACGCTATAGGCAGAGCCACAGGCAAAACGGTCCTTCCTAGGGCTAACAGGTCTTCCGGCATGACCTCCCAAATCACCTGGGAGGTGGGCGCAAGAGGCAGCCACCGGGAGGAATCAGCCCTTCTCAGGGCCAAAAACTCTAGCGCAGGCGAAGCCAGTGGGGCCCCTCCAACTACTGGAGGTGAGCGTGCCACTGGCGGCCACCATCGAGATCCACTTGCCCTTATCAGGGCGAGTGATAATCTAGCCCTTTCCAAGCGGCCAGCGTGACCTTCTCAAATACCGAATGGTGCAAATGGTAGGGGCGAGGTCAGCGGGGCCCCTCCAACTACCGGAGGCGATCGTGCCCTGGCAGAGCCACCAGGGCATCCGGTATTGCTTCCTCGGGCCTCGGATCGGGGGGTAGTGCAGGCCCCCTTCAAAACAACGGCAGCGATGCCGGCGTGGGCTCGTCCAGCGGAGCCACTCAATCTTACATGAGGTGTGCGTGCCACTGATGGCCAAAAAGTACCGTTACAGGGCCGACAATCCACAAACCAGGAAGGAAGCAGAAAGCTCCCACCAGCACGATGGGTGAAAACCTAAAGGCGCCAACGGAAGCCCTGACCTGGGTGAGCCTAGCAGTCTTTCGCCGGTAAAGACCACTGTAAGCAGCGCTGACGCTAGCGTAATCACAAGGGCCTCAAAGGCCCATGTCAACTCCGACACCTCCCACCAAGGGGTGTCGGTAGGAAAGAAACGCCCGGTTGAATTTTCTTCAGACTCAGAAGATCGGATCACACGCTTCACGCATGTCGACAGCTCATGCGAGTCCATAGAGGTTGAGGTATTGTATTCAAGACCAGAGATATCGTTGACGCATGGCCAGTCGAATCAGGGTCCAATGATGAGTCTGAGGGGTTTCAAACCGAAAGATCCTACCGAAGGGGTAAGGCCGGACACCAGAAAGCTCCAGGGGGGCAACCCTAACAATTTAGGCAGTAGCTCTGGTGATGAAAGTGAGGCCAACGGTGGCCTGGACTAAGGTGCGCCAGAATTCGATAGATGTGAAAAGCGGAAAAAACCTAAGGGTAACAACGCAAGCCGTGCCTCACCCCAACCTGGTACTATTGGTACTGCACCGGCTCACAAGGCTAGGGGGAAGATCCCTCCCATCATCTTGTGTGATGTGGAGGACCACTCCAAGATTGGAGAGGTCCATTCAGTACAAGAATCGAGAGCCTGTGGAGGCGGTCAGGCAGCCGGGGGATCGAGTACGCCTCCAGTGGGGGTTGAAGGAAGCTTACCACGCCCTCCAAATGTTCTTGCCTAGCTTGGGTATCCAGCAATGTCCCTACAAGCTGGGACGGGAGCGACTGGTTAGGGACGTGGTGAAGGGACTCCTGACTCGGACGAAACCTGATGACATCCAGGGTGGAGATGGGTTTCCCTATGAAATATATCACCCAAATGCTCTCCCAGTGATAACGGGACCAGAAGACCGGAGAAAGTCAGTGGTTGCCAAATTTTGTTGTCTTTCTGACACTCGGGAAGCAGACGGCAAGGCCTGCGCGAACTCTGCGTCAGGGTGGAGAAGTACAAGTCTCCCGGCGGTCCAGTTCAATTCAAGATCTGTTTACAGTTTGGTCATGTGCGGAAGGATTGCCACGCTAACCCTAGGTGTGGGTTCTGTGGTGGTGAACACGAAAGGGGCGGATGCCCGGAGGAGAGACGATCTCACCCAAAGTGCCTGCACTGCTCAGGAGCCCACTCCTCAGCCTAGGTACAAGTCCTTAGGGCCCAAGGGACTGTACGGGCCTCCACGGCTCAAGAAGGGAGGATGGATGGTCTAAGCGAAGACCAGGAGGCCTCGGGCGCGTTGCCTTATGGAAGGTGACCGTGACTCCACCTCCAACACTAAAGCCACTGGTGAAATCTTTTGCCAGTGCGCTGTCAGGGAGACCAACCCCCCTACTCCGGCCCGAGGCACCAACCAAAACCACCCTTTCAAGACCAGTCACACCTGGCTCTTTCCTTTTATTCTATTCAAGGGCCCATCCAATACTGTTTCTCTCCCCATCCCAACCTCCGTTGCCCCTTATATTTACCCAATACTCCTTACCCACTCCCTTGCACCATTCCAAACCATTCCGATCACTTCAACACTCCTACTCTTGCCACTCCTACTATCACCCCAAACTCTACCTGGTCACTCATGGCAGTGCACCCGAATAGAAGATCACCAGTGTGGAAGGAGCTCACAACCACACTCTAGAACGCCAATGGAGTCGCGAGGACGAAGGCCGAGCTTGAAAGTTTCCTGGCAAAGCCTCGTGTCCACGTAATGCTGGTGGGAGAAATCCATTTGCACTCAGCAATGAGGTTATCGTTATCAGAGTTAATCAGTCATTGGAGCGACCTAGCGGGGGATTTGTACAGGGGTGGGACGGTGGTACTGGTTCAAAGGAGACTGGACCATAACGTCATCCCGCTTCCTCCCCTCCGACACATGGAAGCAACGGCGATCCAACTAGCGACCTCTACCAGCCCAGTGCGTCTCGTTTCCATCTACTTCCCTCACCACCGTCGGTTCAACCGAGCATCTGGGGCTGACATGGAGGTGCTGTTTAGAGGTACCACGACTGTTTTAATCGGGTGACTTCAACGCTAAGCACCCTTCATGGGGCTCTAAGATTATGTGCACTCGCAGCAAATTGCTCTGTGACGTCATAGATCTACACGCCTTGGTGGCCTCAGGCCTCCCAACTCTCTTCCTTCAGCATCCCCTTGGTTTCGCGGACGTCCTCAAATTCACTGTCTCCAATGGGATCAGAAGGATATTAGTGCTAAAGTATCTAGCTGAGCTAGACTCGGATTACAATTCAGTTCTCGTGAACCTTGGATGCACAGTGTCCTTCATAGACCTCCGAAAAACCTGATCTTAAGCGCACTGACTGAGACAGATTCATGAATGTGTTGAGAGAGAGGTTGGGACCCACCTCTATCTTTTGAACAGCAGCAGAAACCTATAGCGGTGTGGAGTTAATAATTTCCGCCATCAAGGGGTTCCTCAAAGCTTCGACGCCGAGGCACCGTCTTAATTGGGTGCCACAGGCTTATTTGCCCGATTCTATCTTCAAGCACGTCCGAGAGAAAAGTTGGCTGAGGAATGCTTGGCAAATCTCGAGGGACTCTGTAGACAATGCCAACTGGAGCCGCAAAGTCCATACGGTTCGCGAGATGGCCCAAGCATAACAGAACAGTGTCTGGGAGGACAAGATTTAGAGCCCGTGCGTGCAGTACAGGTCCCTGTGGCGCATTACGAAGAACTTGATGCGGGTCCCGCACCAAGGCCGCCTATTGTAAGACAGCACGGGGTGGCCAACTTCGAGCAGGAGAAATCCAACGCTCTCGCTGAGCACGTGGCTTAGGTCATCGGTGAGGTCTCTTACATACTCTTGAATGTGTCTTTATCGACGTGGAAAAGGTCTTCAACCGTGTTTGGCACAAGGGTTTCCTTTCCTAACTCTTTTCTTTAAACTTACCCTTCTACCTTGTTAAGGTTGTACAATCTTATCTATCCCACCACACCTTCTCCACTACCTATGGGAACGCCACTTCCCAAGTCAGAAGCATCCAGGCTGAAGTGTCACAGGGTTCCCTCGTGAGCCCTGTGCTCTTCAGTCTGTATGTGAACGACCTTCCAAAATCCCCAGACACCAAGTTGGCACTGTGTTCGGACAACACGGCTCTAGTAGCGGAGTCGTGGCGAGGGCAGCTGGTGGAGAGGCGACTCCAGACGCACCTGACGCAGTTGGAGGGGTGGCTGACCACCTGGAGGACAAATATTAACGTGGAGAAGAGCACAGCGGTGCTCTTCACATGGAAAAGAAAATTGTATAGGCCTTCCCCACTCCGGCTGTTCGAAGAGCAATTAAGATGGGACTTGCTCTGGACACCAAGCTGACCTGGTGATTACACTGTGCTGAGAGACTGAACAAGTCCAGGCTAAGGTTGAGAATCCTAGGCCCACTGCTTAACAGGCATAGTTTCCTGTCTACAAGGAACGGTTTGACACTGTACAAGCAGTTGTTCAGACCAATCCTCGACTATGCGTGTCCAGCTTGGGGCCACCTGGTGGACACGTATATGAAGAGGATGCAGGCGTTCCAGAGCGTGTGTCTGAGGATCATTGTCGACGCAGCTTTGTACGTTCGCAATGTGTCCCTGCATCATGACCTACCTGGAGATGCCTACTATCTAGAACCACTTCCAGAAGCTGGCGCAGTATTTCTACGACCGACTTGACGGTGCCACAAAGCCTCTTATCAAGGGGCTTGGGAATTACGTAATCGACCCTGGAGGATGCCACCGACGTCCCGAAGCCCTTCTCGGTAAGCAATAAGCGTGTTTGGGGTGCTCTCACACAGACCCCTATAAAATAGTGTCTCAGCACGTGGCTCTAAAAATCCTTATTCGCGAAATGCGACAATTAGTTTGTCTTAGTATCCGAAAACCATACGGTGCGACCAATTGGTCGGCACGTGTTGGAATTTGCTCTCGTGTTCTCCTTCAGGGATCATCAGAGCATGCTAGTCTGCTTCTGGTTACCATACATTGCTAGTGCAAAGGTACGCCTATTTCTGTAGTTAGCTTTTTTTTCCACGCACACTACCATAGGTTAAGGGTTGAAGTTAAATGTTCTAAATTCACAGATAATCCAGTATTCTTTAATTAGTTTAGTACAAAACTACCTATGTTTCCCCTGCTTCTTCCAGACACAAAGAATTCCTTGTGTTATCCAGTCTCTCCTGGTTTTCCAGGTGCGTGGCAAACTGTATATTGTGTCCCATTTTAGTTGAGAATCAAAAGTAAATAAAGAAAAGAGGATGAGAAGGAATTCTTTCGTGTTTTGGAGTTTGGTTGAACTTTAAGGTGGGTATCCATTTGTTGCGTATCAGCGTAGGTTATTGTATCATCGTTGCGTATAAATGGAGACCGGAAAACGTTGCAAAGTGGCGTGTCAAATCTTATACAAAGATAAGCAACGGGCCGGATCGATCATTTGTCGGTTTTCCCCCGTCATATTGAAGGAATGACACGGCACTAAGTTGACATATATGTAGACACGTTACCATTTTAGCGCATTGCAAGCTCATTCCTGTCGAGGATACCCAGCGGAGACCTTGTGTAGAGATTTGGTTTTTGTCAGTACGGATTTTTTCGTTTGTTATTGCTATTACTATATTTTTGGCCCAATGGAGTGGAGTAAGGGGGAGACCCTACGGTTTATAGACCCATACATGTTGCATTTTGTTTAGCAATTTTAGACTCAATTGAAGATAGCAAAAACTCAAAATAGTTGGGTGCATCCTAGTGAAATGTTTGTACAATCCACTGACGGATTGTAAATTAAACTAAGCCAATAAACTTGTTCCACTGTACACCTACCTGCTTGCATATAATTTTGACACCCACCAACGCAATGATTTTAGTTTCTTATTTTTTCAAAATCGAATAATGATTAAACATGTAAGAGGCTGCTACTATTTGCAAAGATATGCTCATTTCTGCAGAATAACTAGAGCTGTACACTAAAGTTCGATAAGTATCGTAGTCCTGTGTCCTCCGTTTTAAAATGAATACGCAGGGATGATACGAAAAAAATATCAGACCATGTTTTACCATGTCGTATCACTAGATGGTATGTAACAATTACATGATACGCATCAGTGGATAGCAGATTCCATAACATTGTCTTTTTTAATATGGGTATAACTTGCCGAAGGTATTTACTATTTAAAATTTTGTGCTTCATTTTTTGTATAAAATGTTGTAATTGTTGTTATTACACTTCCATATGATCAATTTAAATAGCAAAGTGAAAATAACGACAATTCAAAATGAGTTATTGCCTGACCCATATCTAGGGCGTCACTCTCGCTGATAACACGGAGGTCAAGGTTCGAATCTTTGCCGGGTGTAGTGAGGGTGGTTTGCCACATATAATTTATCACTGTAATTTTACAAATAAGATTTATCACTGTATCTTTACAAATATGAGTTATCAATGTAGTTTTACAATTTGATTTATCACTATAGTTTTACAGATATGATTTTTCACTGTGTTTCTACAAATATGATTTTAATCTTGGTTTGGGATTCATTATTTTTCATTGTGGCTTTGAAAATACGATTTATCGCTGTATTTTTACACATGTAATTTTTCATTGTGGCTTTACAATTAATATGATTTTCCATAGTGGTTTTACAAATATTTTTTTCTTGTAGTTTCCCAGATGCGATTTTTCCATTCTATCCCACGCCTAGTGCTGGTGAACTTTCTTTAAGCTGACCACTTTATTATTACAATTAAGCTAAGATTTCTAGTTATTAATAATTCCTTACAGTTAAGGGTACGCTTTATTAGAGAAGAATACTGTTCATATTTAATTTGATTAAACATCATTTTAAACATTATAAAAACAAAAAACGCTTATTAATACGATATTATGCTGTTAATAATTTGAAAATGAAATATATCATGTCAGTCTTTAAAATAATGAGATATTACCGAAATAAAATAATTTAATAAAAACTTTTTTTTCAGGTTTCATTAAAACCGCTTGCGTACATTTCATAACTTTTTGAATGTAGGCAACAATATTGCAAAACATTATGAGTAATATTAATAAATTTTCCCTATTTAATTATAAATAACAAACTACGTCAGTACATATTTAAAATAGCCCGATGGCGGGGACACGGCCCATTAAAATGGAATATAATAATTGTATACAATATGTACGAGGGTAATAGTGTCCTTAACCCTTGTGTTGCCACCCAAAAAAACTCACAGCATCTGCCACCCGGGTACCTGGGTACCCCGCCTACGAATTTCATGGTAAAAGCCCATTGTAACGAAAAATAATTATATGCATTCGATTAATATTTAATTATTCATAGGAAGGTATTCCTACCTCAATATAACAAAAATTAATTATGTACAGTGACCTTGGAAGTCCTAAAGCAGGTATAAAACGTGCGCAGCTGCACCGTAAATTTCTCGTTTCTGGGCCAGCCAGGTATGTTGAACATGAAAGGGAAGCAGAAGGGTCGATATTTTTGTTCTTTTATACCTGAAAAAAAATTCGAGAACACTTTTGAAACACTTGTACACAATCATGCTTATATACTTGGAGCAGTAAAGCCGTATATCTCAGTTTGTATCGTTCGCTCGAAGAAGCCAGACGTGCAGTCACTGCTGAGAGAGTTTGGATAGTTTGGTATATGTGTGCGTGTTATATACGCTGTTTTTATTTTCTGGCTTACTCTAATATTATTTAGTGAAGTGTGCATAGAACTTGTGCATTATATTTGTGGAAAACAGAAGCAGAAAGCAGAAAGATGGATGAATTGTCGAGAGCTCAATTTTTGAGGTAACGTAAATATAATAAATACAATATTTGTATTATATAATTGATATTATTTTAAGTGTAATATTATTGTAAAACATGAATTTATTTATTATTTTTTAGATTGAGTTACGCTGAAAAAGATGAGTACTTAAAGAAATTACTCAGCGAAGAAGATGACAAAAGTGATGACCCTTCGGACAGTGAAGACGGAGATTGGTTTCCCAACAATAACGCTCCGAATTCTGCAAATGCTGAAGCATCGGATAGTGGAGATTGCGTTGATGACGAAGCCGAAATTGATGGCGGAACTCAGGAAGAAGAAGACGATGACGACGAAAGAGACGCTGAGGAGGAGAGTGACAACGAAGTAGCTTCAGATGTTTCAGGCAGCACTAGTACAACTTTTGTGGCAAAAGACAAAACTGTTTGGAATAAAACTCCGCCTCAAAACCATCAAACTCCGGCTAGAAATATTGTTAGGCAGAGAGCTGGACCACATAGAAGTACAGAAATGTTATCGATCTCTGGCACATTCAAAAAATTCATCATGTTGGAAATGGTTGACATTATCGTTCGGTGCACAAATAAAAAAGCGGAAGCCGAGTATCAAGATTACAATAGCAAGCATCCACAAAACGAGCCGCTTGTATGGAAGAAAGTTACGGTAACTGAAATGTACTCTTTTTTTGGAATCTTGATAAGTGCTGGCGCAAATAACTCAAACACAGACCACATAGATGAAATGTGGAAGAAAAACTCATATCCGCTATATCGTGCAACGATGGGACGAAGGCGATTTCAATCGTTTTTACGATTTATACGTTTTGACGATTACACTACACGCCAGGAACGAGCAGCCAATGATAAAGCTGCACCTATATCTGATATTTGGAACATGCTGAATGCAAACCTAGCAGCGGTGTATAGACCAACGGAGCACTTGACTATCGACGAACAGCTCTTTCCTTTTCGAGGAAGAACGAAGTTTACCCAGTACATGCCATCGAAGCCTGCTAAATACGGTCTAAAAGTATTTTGGTTGTGTGACGCAAGTAATGCTTATCCACTCAAAGGGATTTTCTATACCGGTAAACAAGGTAATACTCGAGAAGTCAATCAAGGAGAACGAGTTGTGAAAGAACTGGTCGCTGCTTACAAAGGATCTGGCCGGAACATAAGCATGGACAGATTTTTCACGACCTTACCGTTGGCAAAGAGTCTTTTGTCATGGAATCTCACTATCGTCGGTACTTTGAAACAAAATAAAACATGCATTCCTCAAGAAATGAAACCGTTGAACTCTAGACCGTTATTGTCAACGCTTTTTGGATTTCACGAGAAGGTTACCATATGTTCGTTTGTTCCGAAGAAAAACAAAGCGGTGATTCTTCTCAGCACGATGCACAATGATGCTACGATCTCTGATGCAGCTCCCCAGAAACCAGAAATGATTTTGTTTTACAACAAAACCAAAGCCGGCGTTGATACTATGGACCAAATGTGCATGAGATATTCCACCCAACGGCGAACGTGCAGACGGCCGCTAGCTTTTTTTTTACAATATTTTGGATATCGCCGGTGTTGCTGCGTACGTTATTTACTATGAAAATAATGATCTGCTTGCTAAAAAATCTAACAGACGCAGACTTTTTCTACGCCAGCTCGCAGAAGAACTAGCCATGCCAATTATAGAAGAGCGATTTTCTAACCAGCAAGTCATGCGAAATCATGCAACGAGAATCGCAATCGACAGTTACTATGAAAGGCCAGTAACAGAAGTGGTAACTGATAACAACGATCAACGAGACGCTAGTGGTAGAAAAGTTGTAGTTGGATCATGCTACATTTGCAACGAGCAGCCTATTCGAAAGAGAAGAAAGACAAGGAAGTCTTGCGTTGACTGTAATAAGCCCGTTTGTGATCATCACACAGCAAAAATCACAAAATGTTTGAATTGTAATCGTTGATTTCTAATATATCTGTGTAAAAGATTGAAATTTAATTATCTTTTTGTAATTTTTCATACAGTATTTGTATATTACTGTGAAAAAAACTGAAACTCGATGATTTTTGTCCAACAATCACATTGCAAAATGTAATTATTATTATTATATACAGCAAATTAAATAAATAAACAATTTGAAATAAACAAATATTGTTATTATTTATATATTAATCCATATCTACTTATTATAATTTTACAACAAACTTTTTTTGTATGATATACTATATGAAAATCATATTTTTCTATCGGGGTACCCAGGTACCCGGGTGGCTCATACGTGTGTTTTTTTTAATGCAAAATTTTTTTAGGTTAAATTTTTTTTTTTAAATATGTAGAATACAAATTTTGATAGGGAATCGGTCAAATCATGGGGATTCGAGAAGGTTTTGGCCAATCTTAAAAAATATGTATATATATTCAATGAAACGTACACCGATGGGTACCCGGGTGCCCGGGTGGCAACACAAGGGTTAAGGTGGGTAGGGGAGAAACGCGAGGTAAGAAGGCCACTTCGGTAGGCTTGAGATTGTCTCGTAGACGTTCGACTCTAACGTGATATTTAATTCTACGATCCGTTATTCCAAAATATGGTTCACGTCAAAATAAAGTATAAATATTACAACCGGGCTCTTTTTTCTTAACAACCCTAGAAATTGAATTGTATTAATAGAAAAAAAAGTATGAAGATGTGGCATTAGCTCATTTTCAACAACTTTTTAATCATATTTGAAGAACTATGAAAATAGACTTGCCGAAAAAGAGCTCTAGATATGGCCTTACTATTGCAAATACAGTAATTTTTTGATAGACTCACAAGATAAGATTTTAAAGATATTTGAAAACTAGCAGCGAGCATTCCTCTTTACCTTGGGATGAGAAGTTTCGTGGTTTTATTTCCACTTTTTCTTAGTGACATTTCAGAGTGTTGTTATAGATGAAAAGTGAAAGAGAGTATAAGCTTAGACAGAATTTAGAAAACGTATAGTAGCTACATGGTTTCTTTTGTGCTGACTGACAGCTTATAGCTGACTTCTGACAGTCAAAATTTAGGTATATACCTAAATTTGGACTGTCAAAAGTGACAGCTGCTAAACACATGCCTTTGCAGATCATCTGGTTTGGCGTAGGGATACGTAATTTGGTCTGGTAACTTTTTAAAGCTGTGAGCTGTCAGTCAGCACCAAAGAAGCCATGGGGCTACTGTAGTTTCAGAAAATGACACACACTATTGTATTCTAAGCCTGACAGCGATTGGTGCTTTCTCACTGACCGAGATGCCCGCCTTAAGGTATACAGGTCTACAGTTTTTAAACCAAAGCACTCTCTGGGCCAAAAAAGATAAAATAATACTCTAGCTGATACGTTTAGTTTAATTTTAAAAACAGGAGTTGTATAAACAATCCGAAACCTTAGCTCAGTCGGTAACGTGTCTTTAATCTTAGCTATGAGTCCCTGGTTAAATTCCCGGCATGGCTATAAAATTTATCATTGATGAAATGTGGGTTTACACTTTCACATTGTGGAATTAACGGCCGGGGACTGGATGTTGTGCCTGTCCTAGTCTTGATTTAGATCATAAGGAATAATAAACTAAGACAGGGCTATCAAGCCGGTAGTGAAGATAATATGACTTGAATAAAAAAAAACTGACGTAGTTATGGATGTATATCAACAGTTCTTGAATATTTATCATGGATATCGCGGCATTTTAACAATATATTTTTTATATTAATTTACAGCAAAAAATATTTACCTTTCCGGCGTCCCCTCCCCCTCCATTATAATCAACCAAAAATAAAAGTGCAGCAGCTCATATCTATAAAGTATACACTTTGACTTAAGGTATAGAAATATGTGTTGTCCTTGAACTGACCTTGTCCTCCGCCTCCTCGGCGCGGCTCTCCGCCTCCAGGACTCTCTGCTCCAGCTCCGACAACTGTCGACAGACGAGAACACTACTTTAGAATAAATGGCACGACACAATCTTACATACTTTCTCATAACATTTATTATAGTTTGTGACAATGTTAAAAAATCAGTCATCGGTAAACAACTGCTTAAAAAGTGTTTTCAAGAAAAATTTAATGGTACGTCACAATCACACAAGTTTTCTCATATTGGGTATTTAATATTGCACGGAAGAAAATTTTTAAATTAGGTTTTTATTAAACTACCCTCAACAAACAAATCATCGTGTTAATTCCATTATACACTCTTCATATATAAATAATAAAACAGATTACTAAAATATTTTTAATTTCAAAATTTCAAATTTTCAAAACTAAGTTATTTGCTACCCACCCTAAATTATTTTTAATTTGTAAAAACAAAAACGTATTCTTAATTATCATGAAAGAACTATTTCTATATACCCATTTTGAACTCAACCTCAAGACCGATTTATAAAAATTTCAAATTTTCCATAATTTTTCATATGTAAACTACTCTATAATTAATTATATTTATAAAAATAAACATCTCATTGGTGAGCATGTAAATTAGTCCCTTGATACCAATTATGAGATAATTTCAAAAAACTAAAATTTTACAAAAATCAGTCATCAGTAAAATACTGAAAATCAAATATGTATATATTATTTATAATGTGAACAACTTAATAGATATACATTTTGAGTCAACAACTTAATAGATATCCATTTTGAGTCAAATCACTAAGGCCATGTCAAACACTCAACAAATATCCATTTTAAACAAAATAGATTGAGCCATTTTCGAAATATTCCGAATTTTTTTATATCACCCTTTAGAAACTACCCTTTAATGAATTTTTACCTAAGAACTAAGTATACAGTGCTATTTGGAAGCTCCATTTTAAACAAAATCAGTAAAGCCATTTTCGAAAACTTTGGAATAAAAAAAATCCTTCATCAATAAACTACCCTTAATTTGAGGGCTAGGGTCAATTTTTTTTAAAGTCCCTAGGCATTACCTTATAGCATCTAGATATCAAATATGAACAAAGTTCAATAAATAGTTTTTGATCCATGGCCAGGTATGGACAGACAGAATTGTAAAATACAATTTTTTGAGTTTGGACACACACATACAAAGTTAAGACTTAACATAATCTCATAGATCAAAAATTGTCATGCTTACAATACTTTCTTTTGACATGAGAGAGTAGCATACACATTATTTTGATAATTATTACTAAACACACTTCAGATATAAATATTAAACAAGAGTGTTACAACCATTTAAACAAATTGACTATTTTCTTTTATTAAAATGGACATACATTCGAAACACTCCCAAATATCTTTTTTAAACAAAAGTGCCATTTTAAAAAACACAAATTTACAAAATTTAGTAATAATTAAACTACTCCTAAATATTTTTTCATGATTCAATCCCATCCCTAGATAACAATTTTAAACAAAATTGTTGGAACAATTAAAAAAAAAGTATTTTCAAGATTGAATCATCAGTAAACTATCATTAATTTGAGGGATGAAATGGAAATTAAAAAATTCTTTGAGATGCAAGTAAGCATATAACATCTAAATATCAAGTTTGAACAAATATATCAACCGGTCTAGGATGTAGTCTCAGGGAGCGGACAGGCAGACTTGGGATGGGGACAGTCACAACTTCAGGACTCACTCTTTTACTTTCTCACGATTCCTTTGGCGAGAGGAAGTTCTATTGTTATCATCAAAAATAATTAAATTCTAGATTTTGATAGATGTCTATGTTTTATGACCTTGTAAACTTGAAAAAGTAGTTTTCTCAATATCATCCTCTTGTATGCCAATCGAGAGTGGAAACGATTTTACTAAACGGGCTAAAACTTGGTAACTATAGTTTTCATAAGGTTCTACAAGGCGGTTTTTGGAAACATATATCTAGCCCTAGAATTAAGGCTGGTTGAGGACGAAAAGAGAGAAAATAGAGTTTATCAAAATTACGATTAATTTCCGCCTAGAAATACCTAAGACCGATTAACCGGAAAACTGGATAAATTATTAAGCTTGAAACCAGAATACGTGTCGAATTATCCTTTCCTGCATTCTTAATTTGATAAAAGCGAGATTGTGATAAGTTTGATCAGTTTTTTCAGTTTAAAATAATTATTTTTATATGTTGTATTTTTAAATAAAGTAAACTGTTTTCACTGGTATCATTTTCTCTGTTTACATAAAACAATACCACAATGAGACGCCTGGTCCGGTGTTATCCGTGGCGTGAGACATACTCTTAATATTATAAAATATGATTATATCCAACATTATTTGCTATAACGAACACGAACTGGTTCTTAGCTCATAAGATAACACTTGACTTAACGCATAAACTTTATACTTTCAAGAGAAGACACAGGGCTCTGTACAAATAGTTGTAATTACAACACTCCTCTGTGGTTAAAACTGTCGCTAAGAGATCGCAGCAGACAATAATATATGAGTGACTTGTGTAGTATGGGACTACTCAACAACAAATTTAAAAAATAAGTAATAAGTTAGTTTAAAAAAAAACTACCTCTAATCGTGCCCGGTACTTTAACCTTTGGAAGAGCTATTACTTAGGATATAAAGTTCTGATATTCTTTTCAACCATCATAATTTGATGTCGATAGTCTAATTCGCGCACAGCACATTTAATCTGATTATTATTGATGAGGAAACAGCAATACTAATTAGATAACTAGCGCAGGAGCCAAACGAATGACTGGATCAATACAATCAACTAATTAAGTGCCCCGTTTATGATTGATCGTGACACTTAAAGTGGGGGTTAGTTGGTAGTGTGCGCACCGGCACACAAAGGTCAAGTGTGATCAACAGCGGGGAGACCGAATACCATGTTTATATTCTCTCATGAGGGGAGGGGAGAGGGAGACTAATATCAGAGTTCATGTCTGCGAGGGACCGACGGCATCTGCCCTTCTCAACTAACCGATAAATCAATGGGGCGCAGACCTAACAAATTACGCTGTAATGTGGGAGAGGTACGACCATGACAGTGAGAGACGCCCGATGTCTGAATGGTTCGGTTGAGGAACAAGGTGTTCAGACAAACTGTATTTTAAAATTCCCTGACTTTGCCAGGTTTTCCAGAGCCAGTTTTCAACTTTTCCAGACACTATATGTTTCAAACATTATCTTGTTAATATCGAAACATAATGTAGATCTAATAATAATTCTAAACGCAGACACACACATTCTGAAATGGTGTCACGATATGAAGGGATTAAACCGTTAAAGGATAGCAACCTCAAGCAATGGGCTATTGGGTGGTGCAATACAGTAAACCTCTGTATCCGTTGATTCAATATTCGCGGTTTAAGTTATCCTCTGATTACCGCTAGCCAATTTTACTTATCTTTAATTAAATAATTTTTTATAAGAATCAAACATCGAGCCAAGCGGAAACCGGTCTTACTATCAGCAGTACAAACGCGCTTATTGTGTACTGTGCATTACTTGAACCATCATCATCAGTGATCGTTGCAAAAAGAAGAACGGATAATACTAAGTGCACTGTAGTGTACAGTGCACGTTATTATTACTTTAATTAATGTTGGTAATGTCACACTGTGAATAATTTATCAATTAAACTTTACCGTATTTATGTTTGTTACATGAATCTCACGTTATATAATAGTTCGGTACTATTCGTGGTTTCACGTGACCGCGGTAGATCTAGGAACGTAATACTCGCGGATAAGGGGGCTCTAATGTATAAGTGAGATTTCAGTGAGATCACAATGAAACATTAACGTATTGCCTTTAAAACAAGTACAGTTTAAAATTGTTGTGAGAAACATTCTTTGTTAGATTTGTATTATATTTGAAGTATTTAACATGCACTTTATGAACCTATTGATTATATCAGCCCACGACCTTACTTAAATCTAGAACAGACACAACATACAGCCCCCGGCCGTTAATTCGTCACTTTGGAAGGGTAAACCCACATTTCACCTATGAAACATTTTTTTGTCAATGCCGGAAATCGATCCCAGGGCCCATATCTCGGTAGGCAGACACGCTATCGACTAAGCTAAGGTGTCGAACTAGTTTCTTAATCGTGTTACGTAATCATATTCTCGCACATGAACATAGCCACGAATCAACTTTGGCTAAGGATGCGCGGAAGAGGGCTGAAGAGAGAACACGAAAATCACATGTTTGTTGAATTTTGAGAATTGAGATTAGTATTCTTAACAGGGACAAACGAAAAAGAGATTCGCGATGTGTATTAAATGGAATAAAAGGTATATTTTGACTATTATGAATTAAAGTTTCGTATTCTTTTAGCAAATATGTGAAGATTGCAGAAATTTGATAACATTCCCTGACTTTTCCAGGTCGCTGGACACCCAGTAAAAGTAATCCTTATTGCCAGCGTTAGCTTTAAAAATACGGGAAAGAGGAACAAAGTGAAAACTATTTGATGATATTATATGCGGTATTTAACGCGTACTTCCTGATACAACTGTTTATATCAGCAAACGACTTATAAATTAACTTGAATCTAGAACCAGACATAAGACATTGAAATATTAAACTATTATACTAACTCTTTTTTTCCCATAAGTAATGAGTACTAACGCAAATACAAACTTTTTTGATTCATCATTCACTTTTTACTCTTAAGTACTTTTTTGAACAGTCAGCCAGTATTTGAACCCCGACCTCTCCCCCATGTCATCGGAAAACCAGGCCAGACGAGCTTGACGCCTTTCTCCGAGTGTTCACCGATATAAGTCCTATTCTAAATTAGTTATATTTATAAGGAAATTACCATAGCTATAACCATTACGATTAATATAATATAATTAAAAAAGGGGGGATCCGACAACTTATCTCAGTCGGTAGCGTGTCTTTCTACTTAGCCAATGGTCCCGGGATTGATTCCCGGCATCGCCGAAAACTGTATCATTGTTGAAATGTGGGTTTATCCTTTTACATTGATGACTTAACAGCTGGGGACTGGATGTTGTGCCTGTCCTAGTCTTAAGTTAGATTATAAATCATATGAGGCTACGACAGCCCTAGCAAGTTGGTAGTGGAAAATATATGGCTTAGACAGTAATGGATGTAATAATTAAAAATAACAAAACTAATTTTTTATTTTTTTTTGCCATGCCGGGTGCGCCAATATTATTCTAATCAGCTAAAGAAATGTTTAAAGTAAAACTGAGCAATTTAATTTATGGAGTTTAAAATTCATATGAACATTGAACACAACATTACAAAGTATTAATATAATCAACTTGACAGAGTTTAAAAAAAAACACATAATATTACATATCGGGAAATAAGGCTCATACTTTTTGGGATTATTCATCTATTTAACTAACTAAAAGGAAGTTTATAGGTGTTTATGTGTCGTTATAAAGTTGGTAAAATAGCTAACCCAGTGTAGTTTATAATAAGCCATAGTTAGGGTTCAAAAAATAAAGTAGATATAATATTATTCACTGATAAACCTTGGTGCAGCTCTATATACCCAACCATCGCATAATAATCAAAATCATAATATTCTACAAGATCCGGCCCCATGGTATAGTTTTCAGTGCACCTGGATAAGAACCTAGGAGTCCCGGGTTCGATTCCTGACTGGTACAATGAGTATTTTTCTCTTAAGGGGAATTATCTCAACGGTCGCCAGAAGTTGGTTAATTATTATTATTGTTAGCACCGCGTCTTACTACCCGTTCGGGTTATACGCACTTACGCTAATGTGTAATGGTAGGATGATTGTGAGATGAAATGGAGGACCTACAGTTTAACGTGGAATCCGAACCACGGTGGAGGCCTGGCATTCCCCACATTAGTTGGTTAATTAATCTTCAGTTAGGTTTGAAACTCCCACTGGCTCACACCATCATAATCATAATCATCACATCATCTCATTACGGGTACGACGTATAGACAACCTCCTATGGTGTACCCTACCCTGGCTGACGATCTGTGCTAACAGAGCGGCCAATAGTCTACATACAGGTGACCGAACGTAAATGTTATGATGTCCCTCCTGATCAATAAGGCAAAAAAAACAAACCCAAAACAAACTCCTCTACCTGCATCAGGCATAAAAAAAGGAAGATGTTTAAATCATCACTTTGCGTTTGACATGACAAAGGTGATGCCATTCGATTACATGGTTGCTGTTCTTCGTAACCATAGCAACGAAAGGTGCGACAGTAAAACAATATTATAGTTACTAGAATTTGCATTAAACAATACAATACCTCAATACATTCGACAAATTCAAATTGTAGAAAATAATGCCACTTGACGAGCAGTGTTTATGTTCGTACGAAGCTTCAAGAAGAAGCACAGACTCGCCCCCTCCTCCCCTCCTCTTCACACCCCGCCACACGTGCCATATAATGTACCCGCAATACAACCCACGATCAAAGTTCTACGCTTATGCCTATGTTTTTCGACACTACTTCACTCGCTGATGATCTAGCGTGATGGTATGTATTTTTTTATTTATTTTTGGGTGACCTGGCGATTTAGGGGTAAGGTGTCAGACCTCTGTGCTGGGGGTTCGGGGTTCAATCCTCGGTCCCAGCACAGATTTGTCTGATTACCAAACCCTTCCATCACCTCTGACAAGACATCTTGTGAATGTGAGGAATGCCAGGCCTCCACCGTCGTTCGGATTCTACGTTAAACTGTAGGTCCTCCATTTCATCTCACAATCACCCTATCATGTACACATTAGCGTAAGTGCGTATAACCCGAGCGGGTAGTAAGACGCAGTGCTAATAATAATAATAATAATAATAATAATAATAATTTATTTTTGATCTAAGCACCGTGACTTAATAACCGTTCGTGCTATATGCTAATGGTATATAGCTTACCATAGTTCTTTGAAAAATAAGTACAACAGAAGAAGTCCCGGCTCAATCTGATAAATACTTTTTGAGTTTACTGGAAAAAACAACAACTAACCAACCAACCAAACAAACTGAAATAATCAAACGTACAGACAAATGTAACGTTTTATTTGTATAGATATAGAATACATTCAATGTTATACATTGTAATCCAATAATTAATTTAAAGTTCATAAAAAATCTAAGTGTTTGTTATGATTTTGACGAATACCAACTAAACCACAATGGCCAGTGATTGTTAATACAGTGTTCGGCAACTTAATGCCCTTTCAAAATAACCTAGATTAACTATTATTCGAGGAAGAAGGTTTTACAGAATTACTTCAGAATTATCTAGAAGAAAGTATGAGTAAACACAACATGTGAAAAATTCTTATTGCATCCATCCGGGATTCGAATTCTGATCCCCGGTATCAGAGCAGATCAAGACAGTCAAACAAGCTGACATTATTCTAAAGATATCTACTGTTAACCCATATACCGTAGTCAAAAAATCTGGCATTGTTCTAACTCTCTCCACAGTTAACTTCTAACACATAAATTAATGCAAACTTGTTTGACTAACTCACTCCACAGTTAATTTCTAAGACATAGTCCAAATGAGTAAGTAAAAACTAATTTATTAAATAACTTATATTGAGTTAAAACATTTCTCAGAATATGAAAAATACGAGTCAAAACTACATCAACTGCGAGTAACTATTATACTTTACTAGAGGAGAAGTCGTAAATTTTACGGGCCTAGTCTTGGAACATGTTTGAAATATTAAGGGCAATCTTTGTGTGTGTGAGTGATTACTTTAAGTGGATGAATATATTAAAGTAGTTCTCCACCATCAATTATGAGGTGAAATAGCTCGGTGGACGCCACCGCAAGACATTCTGTGATCGTGAAATGTTCATGACGAGAAGTCGTCCATCTCTATAAAAGTGTCATTGGGAGCGAAAGGGGTAGTCTCAGAGGGTGGTGATGCCACGAGGGCACGCACAATCCTCGGAGGTCAAGGGTCACTGGGCGGGGAGACCTACAAACACCGCATACCACAGGGAAGGTCACGTGGTTAGCGCTAGCTCCACGATCGATCACTGGTGCGCGATTTCCCCGTATCGTACCTGATCGATTGTTTCACAAGTATTTGGGGAAATTTAACTGAATTTTCTAAACAAGGGATTGTATCAGCACACGAGCTACAAGCTAACTTAACTTAAAACAACTAGAGATGTGAGAAGGAAGATTTTCAATTGATTATATGGAACTAAAGTAATCGAGATATAGTCTGGCCACACGTTCTAACGCGCTAATCTCGCAATAGGCTAGCCTGCCGATGACAGGGAGATCGGTAGATCCCAGTCGGGTGCACTGAGAGCAGTTTTCCCTAAATAATTTTCCGCTCTCACGGGTGAAATTCCTGTTAATTCAATCTTCCTCAACACATTAAAGTAATTAGTACAGAGACGTATAAGTCAAACGGGTAGTATGATGCGACGCAAAAAAAATATCGTAAATAAACAAATGAATGCGAGCCTTTATAGACCCGTTATGTTCATAAATCATACTTCAATTTTTTATCATCAATAAGTTAACTAAAATAATTTTAAGGTTGGCCCGATATTTGTCTCCCCTTATATCCTCCGTGCACCCAACTACCTCTTCCTCACCCCCATTCCCCTTCGTATAGCCCTCTCGTCTCTTAACACGCTATATTTTGAAGTACAATAGGCTCTAGATGCCACCTCCACCATTTAACCTCTCCACCGCAAACTGCCACTGCAGACAATTTTCATCTGTAGGAACAACCCGCATCATTGGGTACATGGAGTAAGCGTCAGTTTCTCCAGGTCTGGTTTGATGGAGACGAGGTCAGGGTTGTAATCCAACCCACGTACACCGGGGTGGGAAACCGTATAGGAAAAACCAACCTCAGTAGACCCAACCGGGATTCTAACCCCGATATCCCTGTCATCGGCAGGCCAGTCCAATACGAGAGTGACGCCTTAGACAATTTGGCCACTGAAGCGAGTCAATATTAGCTAATTGTATGAATAGTGTTTTTAGCTCTATACTAGCGATCCCGCACGGCGCTGCCCGTCACCCACTGTGGTATAAGAATTATATAAGGGTGACCTGGCGGTCTAGGGGTAAGGTGTCAGACTTCTATGCTGGCGGCCGGGGTTCAATCCTCGGTCCCGGCACAGATTTATCTGATTACCAAACCATTCCTTCACCTCTGTCAATGCATCTTGTGAATGTGGGGAATGCCAGACCTCCACCGTGGTTCGGATTCCACGTTAAACTGTAGGTCTTTCATTTTCATCTCACAATCACCGTACCATTACACATTAGCGTAAGTGCGTATATCCCGAACGGGTAGTAAGACGCGGTGCTAATAATAATAATTATTATTATATAAGCCCCCCCCTCCAAGGTGCCCGATTTAATTTTGAAACGTTATCTCTGAAACATAATTCTAAAAGTATTTTTTCTTCAAACATTTGTAAAAAGATAGCCTAGTTAAAAAGCCAATTAAAATTTAAAAAATCCTGTTTCGAGGTGCATTCGGACCCCCTTCTGTCCTCCTATGTTAGAAATTGGAGATCTCTGCATGCCGTGGATTTGGCTGGGCATCGCACACAGACAAACACACACAGACAACACACCTCCTTTTATTATTAAATATGAGATGTAATCAATCAGTGTGTATTGAAAAGATATTGAGAATTAGAGATTCACAAAGAGCTGTATTATATATTAAACAGGTTTGTAATATATATATAAACATACATTTTAATCATAAGGAATGATAGTCGAAATAAAAAACTTTTTTTTTATCATTCTACCTTTTTAATATTTGTTTTTAAATTCCGACTATCATATTTTTACGATATAATTTAATGTGTATTTACAATTTTCAAAATTGTTTAGTTTGTAATACAACTCTGTGATTTTCTAATTTTTAATATATTTTCATTACACAATTATTGATTACAAATAATATTATACTATCTTTCCTTATTAAATTTCAAAATGTATTTTGAAAAAGTTTATAACTTTGACACACGTGTGGTTTTTCCTTATGTGTCCACAGAGGGTAAGTAATTATTATAAACCTCTTATGCGAACTAATAATTGAGTCATAGCGAGAACTTAAAGGAAGCAAACAGACCTATGTCTCCAAGTTTCCAAATATACGGGGAAATAAATTCTAAAACATACATAATTAACTAATATAATATCTCTTGTTTTTGTGCTGTGATAATGGTGACGAATTTTAAATACTTATCTAAAAATGAGAGTCATAAAAAATATGTCCGCTGAATAGTAACAAATACTACATACTACAGACCATATTAAGTATCATTTAAAGATATTTAAGATATATTAATATACCACGCTACATCTCTCCAGTGCAAGATCTTAAAACAAATTATTTGTACACTCCGTCTATCCTGAAAGAAAGTAGTCTTTCATTGACGGATTACAGTAGGGTCCTGTCTTATAAGCTAAGCCATGGTGGGCCAGAGTGCGCGACCAGTCTCTCTACATCGCTTCGAGGGCAGTGTGGACGCCGACGCACCATCGAGCACACGTGTGTTTTAGTAGAGTTGTAATTAGTTTGTGTTTGATCGGACTGGTTTTTAAAATAGTCCAAAATTTCTCCATTGAAAAGGACGAAAAGTTAATTGAAGAGGTGGCAAAGTACCCCTCACTTTTTGACATATATTCGCTAGTGTACCAGGACCAACGTGTGAAGGACAACTCATGGAAAGAGATATCAGGAATAGTTGGTCGATCGAGTTAGTATTTTTTATCCACATTATTCCAACACAACTGAACAACTCTGATAACTGAGGAACGGTCTGTTTCTGTATTGCAGATAAAATTAACCACGACTGGTGACCAAGAGACGCATCTAGGGAAACAATGTCTGCGCCTGCATCTTACAACTCCACGTCTGCGGTCGCAGACACGAAACGCGAGTCACGCCGAGGGAATAATTTATTATTATTATTATTATTAGCACCGCGTCTTACTACCCGTTCGGGTTATACGCACTTACGCTAATGTGTAATGGTAGGGCGATTGTGAGATGAAATGGAGGACCTACAGTTTAACGTGTAATCCGAACCACGGTGGAGGCCTGGCATTCCTCACATTCACAAGATGTATTGTCAGAGGTGAAGGAAGGGTTTGGTAATCAGATAAATCTGTGCCGGGACCGGGGATTGAACCCCGGCCGCCAGCACAGAAGTCTGACACCTTACCTCTAGACCACCAGGTCACCTCCCGAGGGAATACTTACTACCTTATATGTTTATCCGTAATAAAGTAACAATACATATAAATACATCTTGTTAAAAAGAGGCACCTCTACTTTGAATACCTCACACATAACTCTAGGCTGTCTAGAGTAGGAGTGTGACAGCTGGCAAAAGTTACCAGGTCAACTCTTACGTGTCCATTCACCAAACCATATGATCTACAAAACCACGTGTCGCTGCTCTCACTAAGTCGAAACTTTAACAACAGTATTTTTTAAAAAAATCGCTATGTTGATAATGAAATATGAACATGAACATTACCGTTTAGATGTTTCTTTTTTGTGGAAGTGGCATCTGTGGCTCACTTAAAAATGCCTTACAAGCTATAACTTTAAAATGGCCGCCTTTTCTTCATAGGTTAAGATGGCGAACCATACTAAATAAGGGCGGTTTATGAGGTCATACATACCATGTTCGGGTGTGTTTATGCGTATGTGTTTTAAAAAAAAAAGTTTTATTTTAGAACTAATATTTTTTACGGATTGTTCTTTAAGTTATAAAAAATATATATTTATTTTGGTGGACAGTTATAATACGATACAAGTGTGAATATAATATAATACAATTTAATTTATTATTTCATGCATTAAAATAATCTTGTTGCCACACCCAAGAAAAGAAAAGTTGTATTAGTAGTGTTTATTATTTCAATAAGTTATACAAAAGACAATTATAGAGTAATCCTTAGGGAAGTATTGTTAGAAGGTTTTATTAACTCTTATGATTGATAATAATATAGTATTACTAAGAAAATGATAGCTAATTGTCTTTCAACCGGTGTTTGCAATACAAATATTCTGATTTTCTTTTTTAGCTGAGTTATACGCTTATGTGCCAATTACGCTAATGGTTTAAGGTATTAGAGGTGTTATGTTTGTAGGAAGTGTACCCGCATTTGTGTGAAAGTAAAGTAGAAATTCATTTTGGAAAAACAGCCCTCAGTACACCCGATTGAGATTCGAGTCTCAAACTCCCCGTAATCGGCAGCCTAGTGTACTGCAAGAGTAACGCCTTAGACCATGCAGCCACCGAAGCGGGTATTATTCTCCTAGATGCCAGTTACCACCACTCCTACGCTAGATGGGTAGTTATAACAGCTCACAACAAACGACTCATCGTGGAGATATATTCTGTATTCTATTTTAGAAAACATTGAAATCGAGACCAGTGAACCCATCTCACCATATTTAACAAAACAACAAAACTTATTAACTGATCTTATTTCCGCCGTTGTCAAAAGAAAGAATGCATAAAACAACATTCCAATACTTTTTTTAAAGCTAAAGTGTAATATTTCCCCGTTAATCAGCTCTTAAGACACATTTTCTATGATTACATTTTGTTAAGTCCACTTAAAACGTAATATTTACTTTCTACTGACAGGAGCATAATGGTTAATGATCTGTCTAGATACATAATTTCGATATATTTAAGGTTGGAAAATTTTGACCAAAATAATAACCATCTGCACTTAACAAGTGCTTTTAGGTTTGGCTGAAGAAATGGTATAAAAACCACAACAAACAAAACAGTTTAACATTTTATGCCACCAATGATATTTACAAATAATGTTTATTGCTAAGATTCTCTAGCTTTGAAATGTGTCATTAAAATGTAATGAAAACCATAATTCCATGTTTAATGACTAGATTTACTTGAAAATTAATAAGGTCTACGTTTAGTAAAATGTATTTTTTTATATAGTTGTCTAATGCTTTTAGTTTGTTTGAGATTCATAGTGAATCATCGTCCCCAGCCCACTGCTCTCCTAACAAAAGAAAGTGTAATGTTTCGGAAGATTATTTTCATAAAATCAAATCAAATATCGAGATGTTTAGTTCATATAATAGAGAGTGAATATTTTCTCTGGAATCGTCCGTACAGCTGTTGACTTTTCAATAAACTGTGGCAGGTAGCCCTGGCCCTTGTATTGTGGGTGTGTGTTTGATGAGTGCCGTAAAATCATACAAAGTTCATTTAAAATGTAATATCAAACGACAGAAGGGTTGGCGTAGAGCCTGTACTCTTTGATAGCAGGGTTTGAGTCTCGAGAAAATTCCCAGGGCAGTTTCTATGCTTACATATTCTCTTATATTTAAAAACAAATAGCCTACGGCGCACTGTGCATTTCTTACTCTCTATTTTAACTTTTATTAAAAACACAGATTTGTGAATTTTGTAGAAACACTCCACCAAAGATCATAAATTAAAAAATATACACTATTACAGAAACATCGAGTAAAGAGGAACATCTCTCCACCAAGGAATAGCAATTGTTATGTAATGTTAAACAGTACCTGGATACAAGTAAACCAAAACTGTTGGAACGGATTTCGAGAAAATTAATTTTTCTCTCTTTGTACTCTTCAGTAAGCTACCCTTAATTTTAGGGTTAGCTATTTAATTCCAAAAAACTTCTCGGAGGAACCTTATAAAAATCGTAGATATCAAGATTTGGCTCAATCGGTAAAATGGTTTCGAATCCAAGCCGAGATACAGCCACAAAGAAAGACACAGGTAGACAGACAGACGGCATTGCGAGAACAACTATTTAGGTTTCAGGCGTTCACGAAACGTCGACATTTATCCAAATCTAGCGTTCGATTTAAAAAAAATATCACAATACTTATCTCTCCAGGAGATCGAGGGAAAGCAAAAGTAAGTATTATCTTTTAAATTCAGATTAATTAAATTTTTTCGTGCCACGCGCCAGACTGGTCATATATTTACACTGATAGGTTATGGTACCAAAAAGTTAAAATTTAAAGGACGTGTAACCTTATTTATGTGAAGGCAAAGTGGGGAACCATCTAAGGAAAACAATCTAAGTAAGTTTGGCCTTAATTTCAAAATCAACCTCCTCATTAAAGGCAAGCCAGACAAGACGATACCATCAACCATAGATCCTAGAAACCCTTGCGAATCTGGGCACAGTGAAATGTATGCAATAAGTATGATAACACGGGAGCTTTATTTCAAAAATTGAGATGGAGTCAAATTGTTTAAGTAAACACCGATGTACAATTAATATAAATAGTTTTTTTAAAGCCTAACGTTTTATACAAAATAAAAAATACGTATTCGGCACACTTTAAAATAAAAGGTTCTTAGTTTTTAACAGATGAAATGACGATTCACTTTAAGCTAGTTGAATGTGAGGAATGCCAGGCCTCCACCGTGGTTCGGATTCCACGTTAAACTGTAGGTCCTTCATTTCATCTCACAATCACTCCATTACACATTAGCGTAAGTGCATATAACCCGAACGGGTAGTAAGACGCGGTGCTAATAATAATAATAATAATAATAATAATTTAAGCTAGTTATCACAAACCCTAATTCTCAATAGCGCGACTTTGACGCTATCTGTGCGGGCGCCGTTAGAACCAACAAGAGATACGCTCGTCACGACGGAACTAACAAATGTTTGACTCGTGCGCTCTAGCGGCGGAAAAAAGAGTTGAGTTTCCCGCAAGTTTCTCGCGTTCCCACACAGGTAGCGCTAGCCGCTCGAGCGTCGCCTCGGACGAAAGTGGGCGTTGCACCCTCCCTGCGACTACAGTTTGAAAAAAATAAATATCGGGCACGTCATTTGATCAATGGAATTTACTTAGTAAAGCAAACATGCCAACGGTTCTGACAGCCTTATTATGTGTGCCACTTGGTAAAGCTATTTACTGGACAAATAAAGACGCCCATCACCTCTCGTCAACGAACGTGTGACATAACGCCGATAAGTACAGTCAATAGACAAAAAAAAACCAGTATAGACTGGTTAGCGGTGATAGGAAAGTTAAGATTTAAAACACAATCAGATGTACTGGGGGTAGTCTTCATAAATGGTTTACCACTATCCCTGTCCGCAAATGCGAGCTTATTTCTAAATCATATTTTCCTCATCCTTGACGCTTTTGTGTAATTGCATACACTTAGCAAGCCGCGGCGCAAAACTGAATACAAAAATGTGTTATATATTGTTTTTCTTAGCACCACGTCTTACTACCCATTAGGGTTAAACGCTTATATACTAATTACACTTGTAGTTTTAGGAATAAAAGGAAGGTTCTTTTTATTGGAAGTGTAACCAAATTTGCGTGAAGGGATAGTAGAAAACCATTTTGGAGAAAACCTCCTCAGTTCACCTGACTGAGATTCGAACCTCGATCCAACCGTCTTATTTAAAATTGTAATTACCTACTTCGGTGGCCGTATGTTCTAACGCGCTACTCTCACAGTATTCGCGCTGTTTTAATAATAGCTATGTAAAATTAAAATATAAACTTTTTTTTTTGCCATGTAATGGGAAGTATAATGAAAAAATTTCCTTATGAATTAAATTTATTTCTAACTAGACCACCCCCCGCACCCCCCGCCCCCCGCATTATTATTTTCAACACACATATTGAAGAATCTTCATAGACTCTACCATAAAATATGAGTGACTATCGACATTCTAATGAGGAATAAATTAAATTTTCAAAATAAAATATAGCCTATGTTACTCGCTGATAATGTAGCTATATATTGGTGAAAGCATTTTTAAAATAGGTCCAGTAGTTTTTGAGTTTATCCATTACAAACAAAAAAACAAATATTTCCTCTTTATAATATTAGTGTAGATTTACTTTTACAGTTGTTTGATTCAGTTGTTAACAGTTTACACTAATGGGGTGGAGGTGAGGAGGGTATTTAAAAGCAAATGTACCTGCGTCATCCTAGAGAGACGGCAAATATTTATTTGTGAGGGGTTAGAGGAGAAAAATGTGTACCCTCATGAGATTCGAGTTGTAATCTATACCTTCCGGGCTAAAAATCATTGAAAAATTGACAGGATGATCAAATTTTGGGGAGCTTAAAATACACTTATTCTGTCCGTAACTGATATATTTGAAAAATATGGCACATATTTTTTGGTTAACACACCATCGCTCAACTAATTAAGCTATTTCCGAATTTGTATTTGATTGAGACACATTTCTCCAGCTCTCCCAAGACACCATAGTCATGGGTACAAACACAGACCGCACTGATACTTGACTTTTGCTAAGAAATTATTATTATGAACATTTGCGGCAAAAATGTAGACAATTCAAGTTTATTTCCTTATTTCACTTTTACAAAAATCCAAAGCCAAAAGTACAAAAAAAATGTCAGGGGTTCGAATCTCTGGTGGGGCACTTTTTAAAATACATAAACTCAACTTACGGAACGCTTTAGGAATAAACTAGAATGTGCCTGTCCATTATATTTAATAAAATTGTTATAGTTTAGTTCTTAAGTTCATATTACGTTTCATGGCTACCCCTCGTATTAATAGTGGTTTATTGATTTTAAATATTGGTCAAAGCCCATATGAGATACATTAGATTCGTCTAGATGTAGATCATCGTAGTTTTACTCACTCCGAGAAAGAAATCTGTAGATTTCACCAGTGGCGTGGATAGGATATGTTCGTGGTGGGGTAAGGGGACTGAGGACGGGTGAGGGAAGTGAATAATGTAAACACATGATTTAATTTTGAATGTAATTTTGATCAAAAAATGTTTTTAAGTGAATAAAAATAAAATTTGATTGCAATAAATCAAGTTGAATATTCAATAACAATTGTTTTAAACACGGTGTTTTTGTTTAAGTCCCAACTTCAATAGCTGAAGACAACTACAGTAGAATTTTGGTAGGAAGAAACATTTATAAAATAAAAACGTATTTTTTGCAGTAAAAAATAATAATACTATATCATAGTTAACGTTTTATAAGTTTTAATAATACCTATCAAAGCGACAGCTACAAAACAAATGAATTGACGTATGAATAATATGTGAACGTAGATCTAGTAACTTTCCCAGATGTCAAATAAGATTCTAACAATGAAAATTGGACTGTATTTGCAATACGGAAATATCCCGCAAAACAAAGAGCAAACAAAACGTATTTATGTTCCCATTTTCATTGATTTAAGTATATATCGTTGCCACACAATGGAGACTAAAAAGTGTGTAGCAATATTTAACTTATAAATAAAACAACTAGCTTGCAAATATTTTCTACAAGCTCACTAAAAAAATTACTAACTAAACCATTTTCTTTATGAAACTTAACATTTACAACTGTATATTGTAACTTTGTAGTTTTATTAAATATGTCAGCTTTCACTTTTCATGTGTAGTATCAATACTTATAATACTAATGATAAAATAGTAAAATGCTATCCATGTTTCCCGTAAAAATGTGTGTTTGAATTTCTAAAAGGTCCTTCCTTTGAAAATTGGACTGTATTTACTCACAATGTATATATTTTACACTCGATACACATTCAGTTGGTTTTCTGTTTCTAAGAAATAATCAGTGGTTCACAGTAAATACTTTACCTGTACACAAAAGTACAATATGAAAGAATGAAAACCTATGTAAGAGAGGGAGAGTGGGGGAGAATAGAAGAGAGGCCTATATTAATTGAACAATTATCAAGTTCAATCCTGCAATCCTGCAATCCTGTACAATTATATATATAATTGTCGAATGGCTGCAAAAATGCCAACTACCGAGTCGCAAATGGCTGCGTTGTCTGATGGCTGTGATCTTATATAATCACATGTTTATAAGCTGACGACTTCCGCACGTCCATCTTAGACTCTGCCTTAAACTATGAGTGAAGAATGACCATGGGCGCGGGACGAATCCTGGATAGCTCAGTGGTAAGAGCATTGGCGTACCCTTCTATGTTTTCTACCTTGTCGTTCCCTCTCTGTGTATAAATATATAATTTTAGGTCCGTGTCGACCATTTACCGGCGATAGGGCGGGTTTTGTTTAATTTTTCCCGCCCGTAAACCTATGTCCAACTTAGAATCAGCCCGCCAGGGCGACATATGTTTTTCTTTTTAGTGTTTTTATGTTCGTCCTGTATCGTTTGACTTTCGAGAGCCCCTTCAGGGCTGGTGATTGAATATAAAAGATACAAAGAGACAATGTTTTATACATGTTAAATGTCGAATTAGTGTTAAAAAAAATAAAATCCCAACAAACAAACAAACAAACAAACAAACAAACAAACAAACATTGGCGTACTAAGCCGAAGGTCCCGGGTTCGATTCCCGTGTCCAGGTGTCATTTTTCAATTTTCAGAATATGATATCTAAGAGGTGTTATCCTCACTAAAATGCATTAACAATATTTTCGGCTATTTGTTTAATTAATTATCAAGTTGCTTAATAAACATGAAGCAGAGGGAAATAATAGTCCATCTCGATATTAGTTTAGATAGTCCCAATGACAGAGTGAGGTTAAAGAGTTTGTTTTTCAGAGAACTTGTCTTGGCTCCAGGAACGGAGATAAAGGTTCATCGTCATCCCTCAGGTACTAGGATACGAGAATAAGGTAGTTGTGCTGTTATCATGCTGTGTTTAGAAATTGTATTATAATCCCTATTAAAATGTTTATAGTTTATTACATATGCGTGATTTTTGTTAAGAATCTTAATTTTTGGCAGTAAAAATGAAAATAATGAAAGTAACGTCCCTACTTCAGGGGTTGTGAAAATGATTGTGATGGAGAAAAAAATTAAGACAAGGCGATAGGAAATAAAAATGTATGCAAGCGAGCGATTAAGAAAATATTTGTTTAAATATTGTGGTTATTTGAAGTTATCAGATCAGCACGCAGTTTAAAAACCAACTTAATTAAAGAACTGACAAAACACCCCACACCCGGACTTTAATTAAATGCTGATAGAGAGGGGACACCAATTTAACAAATAATAAATGCTATGACCATGCCGGTAGTTGAAACGAGGACCTTTAAAACAGTATTATTATTAGCACCGCGTCTTACTACCCGTTCGGGTTAAACGCACTTATGCTAATGTGTAATGGTAGGGCGATTGTGATATGAAATGAAGGACCTACAGTTTAACGTGGAATCCGAACCACGGCGGAGGCCTGACATTCCTCACATTCATCAAGATGGCTTGTCAGAGGTGAAGGAAGGGTTTGGTAATCAGATAAATCTTTGCCGGGACCGAGGATTGAACCCCGGCCTCCAACACAGAAGTCTGACACCTTACCCCTAGACCGCCAGGTCACCTTTAAAACAGTAGAAAGAGACAATTTCCTAGAAAACAAAGCTCAGTTTCGTCATAATTTCATATAAAGCGCTTAACACGAGTTGATAGGATTCATTCTTGAGCGAGAATTTCATAGACAGTCTTAAGCATTTCACCCATGAAGCTACTCAAATAAGACTCAAAAGTGACGCGAGTAAAACCTAAATTACCAACCAGTAGCTTGAGCGTCAACGCTAATATATTTCAATGGCGGTCTGCTTACGGGACTACTGTTTGTTGACCTGTTTACGATGCGTCCGTGATTAGTTACTGTAAACTCAACATACTAGTCGACTGGCTACCTAAGTTACAAACGTAATCATCATGAATGAACCATTATTGAACATTTATTGTGTTATTCAATGCAGATTTCGTTCAACATTCGTTAGAATACATTTTGCATCAGTTTGTTACAGTTCCTTTGCCACGACGAATAGTCTGCAGTTTATATTATTTTCATAGTATGGACGAAACCAAAATCTTCTTTGGCTACATCTCTTATACATCTGTAATTAATAATAATAATAATAATAATATTAATAATAAAGAACTAAATCCTCTTCGGCACTCGAATACATATACATTATATTGATTAATATTAAATATTTTAGAAGCTCGAGGAAGGTGCTTGAAGATAGATGATACGAAACTGGTTGAAATTTCGCCACTTCTACGTAACACCGTGTACTAAACATAACTAACAACCAGATAATGACCAGCTTTGTAACTTCAATCATTAACCAGTCCAATCACAGAGGATTAGCTTTGTGGGTGAAAGGTCTTACGTGTTAGCTAAAAAATAAACACGAACAGAAAGCGTGTGTTGATGGTATACCTTGTTTCAGCTGCCATACAATGGCAATATACAACCGGCATGTTGATGTTGCAACCCTCAAGAATTCACGGAAAATATTTTAAACGCTCAAACTTCATTATCAAAAGCGTAAGAAGATATGAATCAAAGGCTCACCCACACCTTGTATCAAAAGCGCATGGGGTATAAACAACTGGTAAAAGTGGCAAACAGGTATTGAAACAACCACCCTACTCTATATAATAAGTGATTATTATTGGGTTCTTGTACCGTGATGGTGGGAATTAGCTATACCGTTGAATTTGATTCTCCAAAATATAATTGACCAACAGTAATAGTTTTTAATTATTTGGTGGGAAGTTAGGTTAGGTTAGTCTGATGTCAACGAGCGGTGTTGTCATATAAGGCTCAGAGACTAATAATGGCGCAATTTTGATGCACCTTCCTAATGCTGCTGATAATCCATATTCCAAAGCAAGTAGGCCTACATAAATTCGGGCTGTGCGGTTTCAGTACCCCTTACCATACCAAACATTCCCCACTTAACCTGAAACCATAATACCTCTCAAATAAAAACAATCGTGGTGCTCGCACAGTTACAGATTGCTCGGATAACACAAACCAAACAGTACCAGTCATTGTTTGATCTCGCCGCTTGAACTGATGTTACATCTCTCTAATTAACCCAGTGCAATTAAATGTCCTTCCTGTCTGCAGTGGTTCTCGTCACAGGGAACAATACCATCACACAGTTGGCATCACTGACAACCACCGCACGTGCGGTTTCCCCGGAAAAGGGTGATTCTCCTTTACAAACTACAGAGTATATTTTTTTAACTAGACATTTTATCATATTTTGTAACCACGCAATCAGTCACGTGAATAAACCCATCAGTCTCGTTTTGTCTGGTTTGATTTTGACGGGGAGGTCGGGTTTTGAATCCCTTTCGGGTGTAAAGAGGTGATTTTTCCTAAAGGTCCCTTCTTCCTGTTGACAAACGGGGGTACAGTTCTTCTACGTTATTTCTTTATCATCCCTAGCCCATTGGAGTAATGTGTCTAGTCTGGATGATTAGTATGATTCGGTGCGCGTACAAATGTTTATTTAGTGACTATCCGTAATTTAAACTACATAAACCTGAAAGAACGAGTAGGAGTGAGTATAAGGAAATGCAGCTGCACTAGTATCGAAGAAATGTATAAAATTAAAACTAGCTGCCATCAACTTGCTCGCTTGGATAAAAACATTTAACTCCTTAGTTATAAACAGGAGTGCTAACAGCTATTCTAACCTGGCAAACCTTACCATTAGTATTATTATTATTATTATTATTATTATTATTAATCTGCACGTGTGAACCCAGTTGCGAGATCGAGGAATTTGAGACGTGATGACACCTTTTGGTGTGTGTGTGTATGTGTGTGTGTGTGTGTGTGTGTGTGTGTGTGTGTGAGAGAGAGAGAGAGAGAGAGAGAGAGAGAGAGAAAGAGAGAAAGCGTAATTTTTTTTTCAATCTCAATATAACTTTTTAAATAAATATTAACAATATTATTAATGTTTACATGTTACTTAATGTATCTAATTTACCTCTAGTTTGTCTGTATCATTATTTGTGTGCTTTTTATGTGTATTATTTGATTAGATTCTATTTTAATTGTAATTTTTTGTTAGCAATTAAAAAAGTAGGTAGTCTTAACTTCGCCATTAAAGTATATTATTGTTACTACTATTATTTACTGCAACCTGACATAAATAGAGGAATTAAATGAAGGAAGGTAAGAAAGACTGCAAAATATATTTTTTTTTCTAAAGGAGGAAGATAATCCGCGATTTTAAGAAATGGTTCTCAGAGCAGTAAGTAGAGTGGAGTCCCAGACTCCCAACTCAGAGTAATGTAATTTACTCTCCAAATATGTAGTTTGGTGTAAATGGCACGTGCATACTATAATATTTGATCAACTCTAAAATTGTAAGTTTAGTATTATATAAGTTGAAGTTTTGATCATTTTACCGCTGGTTGTGGATTTGGAAAGATTCCAGGACATCTGAGAGTGCCTGAAATTATCTTTATACCACGTGTGAGAATGAGCTCTATTACTCTTTAAATTTGTTTGTATGGGCTTTCGACACTAAGACAGGGTTTCTCAACCGGGAGGGGTGGGGGCAATTAAGACCACAGACTAAAACGGTTTAAAAACCTTTCTTCTTCGAACTACAATGTTTCATACTCTGCATAAACAATTGGTTAAGTTTGAGGCACTGGACTTGCTGAACGGTAATTTTAATTTAATTGTAAAACTACACAGTAAACATAATCAAAGTAATATGTATTTGTGTACTAATATAGGGAAAAAAGTGTTTTCAATATTATATGTATATTATTCAGAATGTAACTTTTGAGTTAGGAAATCTTGGAAGGGGGTGGGGGGGATGACATGCTGGCATGTGGTAAAAAGGGTGCGTGCCTTTAAAAAGGTTGAGAACCACTGGAAGGGTTATCAACCCTCATGATCACACCTTTCGGAAGCTACGAGTCCTTCTCCCCTCAGTTTCGCATCCTTTGAATACCAGGACACGTTGACATAACCAGGACTCGAACAAGAAATATCTCTCAAAGATGAGTGAGCAAAGTATTTTAATATCTTGGCCATAGCCAGCGGCGGTTTGCTGCCAACATAACAATGAAGCAAATGGGGGAATAAGGGGAGAATAAACGGGAGAAATAACGAGGAAGATGACTTAGGAAAGAGATACATTACGTAGTATAGGTACCGTCCATCTACCCTGAAAGGTAACACGCTTACCTTGCTTGTTTCCACTATGGTGCCGCTTACGAAATAGGGTCATAGGGAAGCCCGTCAAGTTAAGGCTGTAAGCTTTCATCGTAAACTGAGTGTGCATATATGATACACATCCAAAGTGCGAGAAGACTTTGATCTTTAATCTTGTGACTTTCCATTCCTTTATTCACAGCGCAATAATATATTTTCTATTTTTTGTTTCAGCCTGATTTTTACTACTCATTTTACTTTCTAAAATAAAGGGAAATAATCGTGAAAATGTAGACCTCAAAATTATAACTAGGCTTTACTTTTTATGTGGCCCGGAGCCACGAAAGGTGAATATTACAAGTCCCCATTTGTGTTTGTTCTTGGGCACATACCTTAAACGATTAGATGGATTTTGTTTAAAAGTGATATTTATAATTTGCCTAGGAGTGATTTTATTTTAACCTTAGTCCTCAAATTAACTATAATCTACTGATATCTAAACTTATTAAAAATGCTTTTAGCAATTTTGTTAAAAATTGATATTTGGGGAGTGTTTGATATGACAAATAAAATTGTATAGTTTTATTTGGGAGGGGGAAAGGGTGCGGTAACGGGGTTGGGGGAATTCGTTTAAGGGCAGACAAATGATTGATTTTTTATATTGATATTTTAAAAATGTCTATAGCAATTTATTTCAAAATGGGTAGATAGGGCCTGCTTATCGCTTTAAAATTATAAATAGTGATCATTCTAAAAATAGCTCTAACTTTGTTCAAAATTCGTAGGGTAGACTATTTTACGTAATAAATAGTAAAGTTCTTTTTGGTTTCCTAAATATTTCTGAGCAGCTTTATCCCTAAATACCGTTAACTCCTCTTAAGGAAGAAGAGTCGAACAGTAATGCAACTACTTTCATAGTTTCGATTATTCTAATAATAATAAAAATAATAATAATATTTAGCACCGCGTCTTACTACCCGTTCGGGTTATACGCTTTACGTACTAATTACTCTAATGGATTAGGAATTGGGAAGGTTGAATTAAAGAAAGTGAACCCGCATTTGCGTGTAGGGAGAGTGAAAAACCATTTAGGAAAAACCACTCTCAGTTCACCCGACCGAGATTCGAACCTCGTTCTCCCCGTCCTCATCAGTCGAGCTCAACACGACAAGCGCGTTAGCCAACTACGCCACCGAGGCGGGTTCGATTATTCTAATTTCTTCTGTTTTTCTATCTATAAAATTTAAAGAATGACCCAAAGTGTAGATAATACAAAATTACAACACCGATTAGATTATCTTTTTTATATTTTAATTGGGAGTAATTTGTAACGGGTTCTTTATAACTTATTTTCTGTATCATGATGACAGCTTAACTTACAACCAGATCGAACAAATTGAAAAATAATACCTGGACACGAGAATCGAGACCGCAACCTTTGGCTTAGTACCCTAATGCTCTAGCGTCTAGCCAATGAGCTATCTAGGGTTAGTTCCATCCTCAAGGTCATTCTCACACAAGTCCATCACAGACTCTGCCTTAAAATATGAGTGAAGAGCTACCCTGAGCACGAGACTTTCTCTGGACAGCTCAGTTCTAGAGTAATGGCACGCCAAGCCAAGGGTTCCGGGTTCGAGTCCCGTGTTCAGGTGTCATTTTCTAATTAATTTGATTATAATCGAGATACGGCTAATGTCCGTAGCTATAATAATTAATCCCCCCAGGCTTCGCCTTTCATTTATACTTAATTGTATAGCATCTACCCGCAGTTAGCTAACGCGTTAGTTTCATGTTGAGCTAGACTGCCGAAGACGGGGAGATCGAGGTTCAAATCTTGGTCGGGTGAACTGGGGGGGAGGGATGTCATCAATGGTTTTACGCACTCTCTCTACACGCAAATACTGGTTCACTTAATCTAAATCTAACCTTCCCAATTCCTAACCATTAGCGTAATTAGTACTTAAGCGTATAACCCAAACGGGTAGTAAGACGCGGTGCTAAATAAATAAATATAGCGTTTCATTCTTCCATATTTTAGCCAGTTGTTTCGATAAGAAACTTCTTTCAAAGAACTATTTTAGCTGTCAGTTGAGATTCACTTTAGTTGTAATTGTCTGGTCTGGTTGGCAGGTGACGAGAAGATCTATGATCGATCTAGAGGCTTTTCCGAGTTGTTTTTATAAATGATTTCTCACTATCTATCCCCGAAAAATCCGGTGAGTTTTCACACAATTCTATCGTTCTAATCCCTATCCAAGTTTTGTAAATATTTAGATATCACGGATGGGTAGTAAGACGAGTTTCATCTTAAATAACCGCTAGTTTAGAGGCTATAAGCCCAATAATTTATCTCCAGGCCACCAGACAGTAAAAACCAAGAAAGACGGGTTATATTTCTCGTTAAAAATAGCAATCTCTTAAAAGTGAACATGACACGTTTTAACACGCAATCGTAACGGCGGGAATGATCTGAACTAACATTTTGATGGACGTACTCCGAAATGACCACAGGCGATGATTCTTGAAACCTCGTTTCATCCTTGCATTTTCATTGGGTGTCCCTTCAGTCCCACTACTTACTGAGACAAACGGTTTCGTTTCAGGATTGAGTGACTATTCCGGTAGGAGGACAGATAGACAGACCTCTATAAACATTGAACCACGTTATTTTTCTCACAGGAGGATCTAAGATCTATAGTAATAACCGTAGAACATTTCCAGTGGTGTTTTGGCATTGCCCGGAGAGATAGCGAGGGTCGACATTCACCCCAGAGGAGCGGAGCTGCCAACCCTTGCCGACTCACAGCTCTAAATTATATTCCTCGAGACACACTAAGAGTACACACACTTTTCACCAAAACGCCACTTTAATGAAAACTATTGAGCCGAATTCAGACGAGGGTGACGTTTCGTGTCAACATATCAAGTGATTACACTGCTGTGATGTATTTGGTGTATTGAGTCATTTGGACATAAATTGTTGTCAGTCAACTTCTTGATTCTTTATCAGAGCACGCCATTTTGTGTACGATTCGTTTAATCGTGTTGTCAAGTGGAGAGTACTAAAATGGATGGAAGATTATTAGCGGGATTGGATGAAGAGGAGATTGTAGCCGCTATTCGTATGTTATTTGCACTGGAACATTCGAGAGAGTGAATACATCCCACTGGAACATTCGAGAGAGTGAATACATCCCATAAAGTCCCTTAAAGGCCCTTAAAGTCCTGAATTTTTGAAACATGAGAGTTTCAAAATGTATACCAGGATGTCAATAATTCAGTTTTCTACCCTTCAATATCACACACACACAATTTAAATCGAAAAAACCCAAGTGTCACGTTATGATGCTTCAACACATCTTCTAAAATCTGGCTGTCCAGATCTTGGGCTGATGTGTGTCACTACATGTTAACACGCATTCCGGCGTCAGACGACACATCACATGTCACAACACATTACGGCAGTTTGAGCATTTCAATATTAGTTATTGGGATGTTTTTTCCACCAAACCGTCATAAAAAGTGTTAACACGAAAAGCCAGCTTAGTCTGAATTCGGCTTAGGAATAAAACAACTTTAAGTTCAAGGTTTCAGTTTAATTTTTTTTTAAATTTTTATTTTATTTACTACGCAGTTTGATGAAGTTAATTTTAAAATATAGCCCTATATAACAGGGTGGCCATAGTCAGCGGAAATATAAAACATTTTAACAATTTAAAATTGTCAGGAAACAAGAAAAATATAGGAAATTTGTAGTTTTCTTTGAAAGGGGAGAGAAATTTAATTAATGTAGCTTTTAAAACTTTGTTTATGATTGAGTTTATGTTTAATTGTTTTAAAATGCATTTCAAAAATAATTATTTATCACAAATGGGGTATTTTTTAAATTTTTAAAACAATTTGAATATATATTTTGGATAAAAAAATATATTTTGAGTCAGGTAAAGGTTTTTCTAATACATAAGTTTATATATATATATATATAGGCCTATATATATTAAAAACTTCTCCTTGAAATGCACAAACCCGATTCATACTGCTTTGTGAAAAAGTCTTGTCATGCTCTAACAAAGGTCCTGGGTTCTATAACTAAGAAATTGTTTAATTTGTTAATATACAGAGTTACTACTTTGAGTTTCTCACAGAAAGGAAAAGAATCAAAGTTTTTCCGGAAAGAAACACAACAAATCAGCTATATATGTAGGCCTATATTGCGCGTATGATCGACATCATGCGTATCCCAGTAGTGGAAATATTAGCCAGTACTAATGAGCTGTTGCCCAGAGGACACTCGAATGTACTAATCGTACATCCTTTCCTGGAGGCTCTTTCCATTTCCCAGATGAGATGAGATGATGGTGATAGTGAGTTTGAGGGTGTGAGACCAGTGGAAACACTTAAACCTAACTTATGACTAACTTAAGCCTAACTAACTATCCCTGGTGACCGTTAGGGTAGTTCTCCTTTTGGGAAAAATAGCCATGGTACCAGCCGGGAATCGAGCCCGGAACCCTTAGGTTTATAGCCAGGTGCACTGACCACTACAGTACGGGGCCGGTTAACAGATCGGCTGTAGTATAGAGAAAGGAGACTGGGTATGCTGTACAAAACAAAGAAAGGAGTTCGGTCCTCTAAGTCCCACGTGTCTTTTTACATAGTATAGGAGCTTATTTACATATTCAATAAGGGGTCAAATGGTACAAGACGTCACTCACAATAGACTGGACCACTGGAAATTGGGAGACCGGGGCTCGGTCGGGTGTACTAGGGAAATTTTCCCTAAATAATCACTCATTTCTCCACGCAAATTAAGGCACACTTTTTCTAAATTAAACCTTCCTCACTCCTAAAACATTAGCGTAGTACATGTGTGTATAGCCCGAACGGGCAGTAAAAGTTATGAAAAGTAGTTTAGACGAAGCGCATCAGTATTATAATGGAGAGAGGACGGAAAATTCGGATTGATAAATCACGTGTGGAGAAAGACACCCAAGGATTCGAACTCCAACCTTCCCGTAAAAGGTAGCGAGTGTTACAAACATTACTATCTTCTTTATATTTAAATCACTGATATTTCCCACAGTAAACTTAGTTCCAAGCCACCGGCGTTGGCGGCACTGAGAAATTGATGGCTGGGCGGCCGAGGGTAGGTTTAGGGATGTTATTGACACGTCGTAAACAAGAATGACCGCAAGGGAGGTAACGTTCTATCCGCGCGTCATGATCCAAGTTGAGATTGAGAGGTTTACACACAGCATTTGGACCTTGGAGGAGGGAGAGGGGAGGAGACCAAAATAAAGAATGGGAGGAATGTAAGGGAAGCACAAATATATGGTTACATGAAAGGAAACCAAGTGTGTGTAAAATAACACTAGGTTGAAGCCCGTTCCTCTGGCTCATTATATTTAGGAGAATGGGGCATTTGGAACTCTGGTTTGATGCCAGGTGAGGATAGTAAAAGTATTAATTATTTATGTATGGGCTGGTCCTAATATATGTTGTGACATTTATGACACTAGAATAGGATGCCTCCAGCTAGAACCATACACGTTCACTGCCCCATGTTCCTTGCAATGGGGGTGGTACGCAATAACACCACTGAGTGTGAGTGGATTCTTAGTGGAGTTGTGAGTACACTCGCAGCCCACCTTCAATCCTATGATGACGCAAGCAAACCAACGCCACTAACGGTCCTCTCACAATAAGTGTCCCCTTAGTGGCGTTCTTGCATGAGGCCATGGGAGGCAAGAACTGCGAGACTTGTACGATACTTTCTTATGTGTGTGTTTGTGCGTGTGTTAGTTCGTTTGTTAGCGTCACTTTAGGCTAAACTCAAACACAATTCATACCACGCACGCTTAAACAATATTTTTACCGTTTTACCGCACGTGGTTATATTTATATTTAGTTAATGATATGGCATATTATATGTTTGTGTAAGCTTAGTTGCAATCTTAAATAACTCAATTTACAAATTTGGTTAAGTTTAAGAGAAGAGGAAAACCTTAACTTCACCATTCTAGCCAAATTATTATTATTAATTTTGGTCAGCACAGTTTTTTTAGCACCGCTTCTTACAATCGAAGGGCTATACGTCTATGTACTAATTACGCTAATGTGTTAAGTATGAGGAAGATTAAATTGAGAGAAAGTGTACCCACATTTTAGTGGAGGGAGAGTGGAAAATCAACCCTCAGTACTCCCGACCGAGATTTAAACCTCTATCTTCCAGTCATCGTTAGCCTAGTGTATTGTGAGAGCAGCGCCTTAGACTATGCGGCCACCTAAGTGGGTTTCGTATCAAATTTATCAATAATCATAGTGATATGCAGAGATGAGGTTATACGCACAGATTTCAAATGCGCAAAAGAAATAATGTAAATTTAACTTGTCAATATTTTCAGTTTTATCGGAGTCTGTGTGTAGATAACGTATTCTCGTCTATTCGGGTGGAAAAGGGGCGGGTCTTCTTTACCACCCCTCGCCCCTACCTTCTCCCCTTACACAGCGCTTTCAGACAAACGAAAGCTAGAAGGAGCGAATGTGCCACTTGCAGCCTTCCGCATCCCCATTAACCGTGCCCACGGTTAGCACCCTCAACCTCACGCGCAGACAATGATCGACAGAGCACTTCACCGCTTCGGTACCCACGTGAGTGATTTGCCTCGGCTGGGGGTCAATTACCGAGGGAACATCGCGCTTAGCTCTACACAGCTCATCTTGAGTGTTCAGGTGCAAACACCTCCCTTCTAGTGGGGAAACTTGACAAACTATAGGAAAAAAATATGTTCTGAGAAATAGCATTTCTATAAGCCTATATTAAAAAATAGTACTCACAACACTTATAAAATTAATTAACTAATTAATAGGTGTATAACCTGACCAGGTAGTAAGACGCGGTGCTAAAAAAATTAATAACCTGCATTGATAGTGGTATGCTCTAATGCGTCAATCTCGGGGTTCAAACCCCGGTCAGATGTACAGTATTTAGGCTTATTTTGGTTTCCTTCTCCCCCTTCAAACGCAAACACGGGTACATTTCCTCTATAATTCTTCCTTACTTATCCCATTAGTGTAATTAATGTATGCGTATAATTTGAAGGGGTACTAAGACGCAGACGAAATGAACGTCCGACCTCCATGGTAGTATCACCAATCAGACCAATCACCTTTAGCGGTACACGCTACTTTCCCAGCATACTTGCCCCGCCCATCGGAAGCACCGTTTACCTTCCGGAGAACAAGATCATCCACTCTCATGAAGGAAGTCATCAAGGATTGGATCTAAGACCAGAACCGGCAGTGACAAACGCGTCCATGGTTATTCGCCCTCCCTAAAGGCACCGGCTCCATCCGCACCATACAGGACTTACCGCCATGGATAGATTTCATAACCCCCCCCCCCCCC
>CABEEJ010005346.1:30817-51256 GCA_901482245.1 Timema douglasi | reverse complement strand
TTGAGCTAGCTCTATCCAGTCCACCTCATTACACCTTATCTCTATCTTGAGTTAGTTCTATCCAGTCCACCTCATTACACCCTATCCCTATCTCGACCTAGTTCTATCCAGTCCACCTCATTACATCCTATCTTTATCTTGAGCCAATTCTATCCAGTCCACCTCATTACACCCTAACTCTTCAAGTCCATGCTAATGTTATCCTCCCACCTGCATCTAGGTCTTCCCATTGGGTTTGCCAGTCAATATCACAAACTTCTATATTCTTTCGTTCAACCTGCATGCCCTTTCAACCGTAATCTGTGTGATTTTATCCTAACAATGTCTGAGGAGATTATAGAGAATGAAACTCATCTTAATGTAACTTCCTCCACTCTCCGTTATTATAATCCCTTTTAGGATCAAATATTTTCCAAAATGAACTTTTGTTTTTTGAAAGAAAAAAATAATCAAATTTGCCTTATGACCTACATCGAAATTGACAAGGATGTAAGGAAGGAAAATGAAAATACTTCATTTGTTATAAGTAAGCCTAACTACTCTTTGAAATGCATTCAAAATAAACACATTTAACTTATTTTAAAAATATATTTGAATAAGATACAATAAGGACAGTTATGTCCCTCACAGTTATTTACACTATCGAACAGTGAGCAACACTAGCTTGTACCAACATAAAAAAAACAAATTTACTTATTGAATCACACGAAAGACAACAAGGAATCTGGACCAAGCCATATTGAGAAGCACCGTCACATGTGTGGTATATTTTACAACACTCTCACTACAAACTATAGTATTCACATGCACTCGATGAGCGTGTCATTAGTGCGCTCGGAATCAGACTTGGAATAAACCTCTAATCCCTCCTTCGGACGGCCAATCTGCCTCTGACACGGACAAAGTTGTGGCCGACGAGGCTTCGTTGTTTGTTTATTCCAAATATTTCAAATATTGTCAAGAAAGCCTTCATCTGATTACAATAAGGGGTGAGGTACAAGAAGTTTGGATTTCACGATGAAGAGAGGTCCCAGGCACTCATGACCCTAATTATCTGTTAAATCACATTTATAACACTAACTAAACAAGTCTTCAAACAATAATGCTATTAAAATAGTTAATAAAGTCATTCTGATTCCCACGCAATGTCCCACAGTCCCCCACTGAGCTAGACCAGACGGGGCCCAGCCTCCACGATGTTCGCTCTCACTTGCTCCAGCAGTCTACTCTCCTGCTCTGCTCTGCGTACAAGTCCCCCACTGAGCTAGACCAGACGGGGCCCGGCCTCCATGACGCTCGCTCTCACTTGCTCCAGCAGCATACTCTCCTGCTCGGCCAGTGCGCGGCTCTGCTCCGCGTAAAAGTCCAGCAGTTCCCTCAGCCGTTGCTTCACTCGACCCACACTCTCGGGGTCGGACAGGGCCGAGATGGCCATCACGCTGTCGAACTGCAGTGGGTGCTTTGGGCGCAGCAGCTCTGGGAACTGTAGAGACGCTCCTGCGGGCAGTCGGAGGGGAAGTTCTTGCATAAAAGCAGATTTCGTCAAGTAAATAATAAAGTTCTCAGGTTAATAATATAACGTGACACAGCAACAATCCACCCTAACAAGTTTTCAGGCTCGCTTCAGTGGTCAAATAGTCTTAAGCACGACTCTCACAAATCAGTGTCTAACCGCTAGTTCGGGCTGTATGCGTACTAATGCGCTAAGGAGGGAAAAGTCACCCCAATACAACTGAGCGAGGTTCAAGCTCTGATATCTCCGTCATCGGAGGTTGTCTATTGTTAAGGTGACGCCTTGGGCCGTTCGACCACCGAAGAGCGGGTGTTAACAAAATTAGTTTCGACTCATAGCCTAGCTAGGCCCTGCGTGTTTCGATGACGTTAATGACAGCGATAACCACGGTGTCAAATGTAACATCAGTACCTGCAAGGTCCTTCAGATGGGACTGAATGGCTCTCAACTTTTCGTCAGCACCTTCCGAGTCCATCTTGTTGACCACAAGAACGGCGGGCTTCTCCAACAGATCTTCCTTGTACAGCTCCAGTTCCTAGATACACGACACAAGATGGAGCTCGTTACAGGGAACACAAAGAATAACAACACACGACAGCGTCGTTAAGGATTGTCTCCTGACGAGATGACTCAGTTGGAATCCTCACCTTGTTAAGTAGGAGTACAGTCTCCAGACAAGATCTAGGAGTGGTACGAGGACTCAGTTGAAACCCTCACCTTGTTAAGTAGGAGTACAGTCTCCTGACAAGATCTAGGACTCAGTTGGAATCCTCACCTTGTTAAGTAGGAGTACAGTCTCCAGACAAGATCTAGGAGTGTGACGAGGACTCAGTTGGAATCCTCACCTTGTTAAGTAGGAGTACAGTCTCCAGACAAGATCTAGGAGTGTCTCGGTTGGAATCCTCACCTTGTTAAGTAGGAGTACAGTCTCCTGACAAGATCTAGGACTCAGTTGGAATCCTCACCTTGTTAAGTAGGAGTACAGTCTCCAGACAAGATATAGGAGTGGTACGAGGACTCAGTTGAAACCCTCACCTTGTTAAGTAGGAGTACAGTCTCCAGACAAGATCTAGGAGTGTGACGAGGACTCAGTTGGAATCCTCCGATGTCTACGATGAGCAGAAGCATCTTGGTCCTCTCGACGTGTTTGAGGAACTTGTGGCCCATGCCGATGTTGGCGTGCGCCCCTTCTATCAGACCTGGTAGGTCCGCCATGGTGATCTGCCGATAGTCTGGGTACTGAAGCACCCCAATGTTGGGCCTAATGGTTGTGACTGTCGGGCGTCGTCAAAATTAGAAATTAAACCAGAACTAATTATATAAATACACACACACGAGTATATCATATTAACTAGAGAAAACAAAAATAAAATCTCTCATACTACAAGGGTGGGATACCAACTTACATGGGTAGGAGGCGACCTTGGGCTTGGCGTTGCTGATGGCCTTCAGAAACGAGGATTTGCCAGCGTTGGGGAACCCAACCAACCCTATGTCCGCTATCAGCTTCAAGTCGAGCGTCACCGAGTGGCCCTGCCCCTTCACTCCACAAAAATTGTTAGTAGGACCCCCGCCGGGTCCACCCGGGGCCACCAGAATACTGCTGCCGGTTTTGTCTAGGTCACCTGTGACACGGTTTTATTAATATTGTTTATTAAAGGTCGGCCAATAAAATCTTCGAATTCAAAAATTACTTGTTAGGCCTACTTGAAAAGCACAACTTAATCAGTGATCATTATTTTGTCAATTAATCAAAGAAGTTTATATAATAAATCAAAGAAAATAATACAATCAATCAGATGAAAGACTGAAATCAATCAGAGGAAAGACTGCAATCAATCAAAGGAAGCACTGCAATCAATCAATGGAAAGACTGCAATCAATCAATGGAAAGACTGCAATCAATCAATGGAAAGACTGCAATCAATCAATGGAAAGACTGCAATCAATCAAAGGAAAGACTGCAATCAATCAATGGAAAGACTGCAATCAATCAATCAATGGAAAGACTGCAATCAATCAATGGAAAGACTGCACTCAATCAAAGAAAAGACTGCAATCAAATCAATGGAAAGACTGCAATCAATCAAATCAATGGAAAGACTGCAATCAATCAAAGGAAAGACTGCAATCAATCAGAGGAAAGACTGCAATCAATCAAAGAAAAGACTGCAATCAATCAATGGAAAGACTGCAATAAATCAAAGGACTGCAATCAATCAAAGGAAGCACTGCAATCAATCAATGGAAAGACTGCAATCAATCAAAGGAAGCACTGCAATCAATCAATGGAAAGACTGCAGTCAATCAATGGAAAGACTGCAGTCAATCAATGGAAAGGATATAAGCAGAACTCCAACCATCTCAAGATTCTTGTATAATTGTTTAAGAACCAACCCCTCAAAGTGATGACACAATGGGCCGGTTTATTGTCAGGTATGCTTTTGGTATTTTAAACAATTGACTTATATTTTTTTATCCAGTTAAATGCCTTTAAAAAGAGGAGGTACGAACCCAGAACTCGGCCATGCTCGTCTATGATGGTGACTCCCAGCGGAACCTCCACGTACTGGTCCTCTCCGGGGCAGCCCAGGACTCTGTTCTTGTGACTGTGACCGCCGTGGCCCGCCAGCACGCGTTTGGAACTGTGTTTCTTTGACACAGACTTCAAGTCACCCTCTGGGACACAAACACGCACACAGTGTTCAGTTAGCAGCACCGCTACGATAGCGCAGTAGATAACAAGAGATCCAAGGACCCCAGGTTCTTTCTATTCCTTGCAAACTGCGCATTTATCAACAATCATTGAGGGATTGTTCTAAACCAGGGGTCGTCAACCATTTTGTATCCCAATCGTTTCATAAACTTATCAAACATGCCTCACTCACTCATAGTTTCTATTCTATTTTTGTGGCGTAGTTGGCTAACGCGCTTGTCGTGTTGAGCTCAACTGCTGAGGACGGGGAGATCGAGGTTCGAATCTCGATCGGGTGAACTGGAGGTGTTTTTTCCTAAATGGTTTTCCACTCTCCCTCCATGCAAATGCGGGTTCACTTCCTCTAATTCAACCTTCCCAATTCTTAATCCATTAGAGTAATTAGTACTTAAAGCGTATAACCCGAACGGGTAGTAAGACGCGGTGCTAAATAATAATATTATTCTATTTTTGATTTTTTTTTCCCCACCTAAATATCTTATTTTATTCCTTAAATTCAATCTATACTCAAATATTTTTGTCTCTGACTTACTATAAAAATTTATAAAATAAATAAAATGTACGTTATGCTATTAAACTATTTAATGTTCTTATGATATCAACTATTATGACTGATTAAGGTAATTTTGGCTAACACTCTTAATATTATTATTTAAAATTACTTGATATAGTTGTGAATTAAAAGAATAAAAGATCGTCTTTTAATGATGATGAAGTTTTATTACAAGATTGATCGAAAACTTTTTGTCAAATCGACGCGTTGCCGGCCCTCGACTTAAACCATTTGATGAGTTATCCTTTTCAAGTTAATAATACCTGCATTTAATTACAATTATAATAATAATAATAATATTTATCACCGCGTCTTACTACCCGTTCGGGTTATACGCTTTAAGTACTAATTACTCTAATGGATTAGGAATTGGGAAGGTTGAATTAGAGGAAGTGAAGCCGCATTTGCGTGGAGGGAGAGTGGAAAACCATTAAGGAAAAACCACCCCCAGTTCACCCGACCGAGATTCGAACCTCGATCTCCCCGTCCTCAGCAGTCGAGCTCAACATGACTAGCGCGTTAGCCAACTACGCCACTGAGGTGGGTTTAATTACAATTGAAGGTTCGCTATAATATATCAATAAAAAAAGAGATGGTTCAAAAACTCTTGACTCACTGCGGACAAGACCCGTTTATATCTCTAAGTTGTAAGAGAGAGGTTTGTTACTGATTGTCCTGTTCTCCCGTGGAGGGCAAAGTTAGCTACTATTTAGGGAGAAGTAGTCTGAATATTCATACACACTTATCCCAAACTAATTCTAGGACAAACACAGCAACCAAACCCAAAACCAGCGACTTATCACTCTAAGGAATGAGTAACGAGTCCGACCGTCCACATGTGATTAAATAAAATGTTCAACTTGAATCACTAAACAAGAAACCTCTTACTCTGTATCTACTACGATATTTACATACATTTATAAAAAACTTCGATAATTTTGAAGCTGTTGATCCATAGTGTCCTTTGCAAGCGACTCACCCTCCTTCGCCATGACGTACACACTACCGCCCTTCCCGCCAACCCCGCCATACTTGGGGAGCCCCATACCACCCGTACCCCCGCGCACGTACAGACGCAGCGAGTCCAGGAACTTCCCCTGGAGAAACTTGCGAGTCATCTGGAACAAACGACAATCGATCACAGTTTTGGTGTAATTTACTTTGTAATAGTGTAGGTCATGGATGGTACACTTCATTTAGAGCATATAAACATTATTTTCTTTGTTTTTACTACAATATCAATGTTTATTTTATTGTTATTAATACACGCTTGGAAGAAAGAAAGTTGAATAATACTAATAAGTATATACAGTCTAATTTAGAGGAAGTATACCCGCATTTGCTTGGATGTAGAGGGGAGAAAACTACACAAAACCACCCTAAGTGCACTCGACCAAGATCAAACCCTTCAGCAGTCTAGTCCAACTCGAGAATAGCGGGTTGGACCGCGCGGCACCGAAGCGGGCTATAAAGTTTTAAAAGTGTGGGTAGTTATATAGTTACTTTAATCAAAATGGGTGAGCTGGTGGTCTAGGGGTAAGGTGTCAGACTTCTGTGCTGGGGTCCGGGGTTAAATCCTCGGTCTCGGCACATATTTATCTGATTACCAAACCCTTCCTTCACCTCTGACAAGACATCTTGTGAATATGGGGAATGCCAGGCCTCCACCGTGGTTCGGATCCCACGTTAAACTGTAGGTCCTCCATTTCATCTCACAATCACCCTACCATTACACATTAGCGTAAGTGCGTATAACCCGAACGGGTAGTAAGACGCGGTGATGATAATAATAATAATAATAATAATAATAATAATAATAATAATAAATAAAATTCATCTAATAGCAAATTTGACACATACATCTTTTTAAAATATTGTGAGATAACTTTCCATCTTACGACACATTGGGGTACACACATATTTACACCAATGGGATTGGTAGGTAAAATTAGAGGAAATGTGCCACTAGGGAGATACCAGCTTCGGTGCGGGTACGCACGGCCAACTTTCAAACTCTGACCTTTCCTTGGCCAGCAAATCAAGTCCACACTGAGACTGCGCCAACACTGATGAAGGTAAGGTTAGGTTGGGATGGTTTTAGTTATAAACATATTAATTATTGTAACCTTAAATACCTCCGACGCTATTGAAATGCCTACATTAGTTGTTAGGTTACCAGATGTGATCGAGGGAACAGTATCGTACACCAACTTAGCAGAATGTTTTCACGTGATTTTGAGGAGTTTTGTTTTAATTTTAAAATTGTTGACAATTTTATTACAATATTTATTTGTTGATATAAGAAGCTTGCTATTATTGTTGCGTGTATTGATTATGTTGAACAAATATTTTATTTTGATATGACAAACAGAGATACTTTCAAGAATCCCACCCTCTATGTGCACTATCCCCCGAATTATATACAAGCCATTAAATAGTAAAACCTAAATACTTGGCTAATAAACAGACAAAGATTGCCCGACTAAGAGCTTATTATTAAACTCCTACCGCCCTCAAGCCTAACAAGGGATATTCTCTCACGCCTCAAACATATAATTTAATAAGCAAGTGACAAGGTTTTAGTTGAGCTAGCAAACTGCTGTCATTTGAAATTGGCTTATTAGCGAATAAGTGTTTACTGATAAAGTTCTTTCAACCTTCACATCAATTAAAATCTAAATAATTGCGTGGTTTTTTTTTGTCCATATTTAATGTGGGGAGAAAAATTCCAACGAATTGGCCAGAATTCGAACTTTTACAACTTAGATCAAGTGCAATATGAGTCTAACACCTTAAACCTCTAGTGCAAGTATAAAGGTGAGGGGATTCATAAAATACATTGCAAGGCAAGTACCGGCTTACTAAGGATCGGTCAATAAATCTTATTCATATAATAAATTCTTACACTTGTGATGAGATCTGTATCATTTTCGCTTGAAAATTAAACAAAATAAACACTGTTGATAAAGAAATTTGCAAAATTTTATTTTTATAGAGATTAACTATCAAGTGTGTTATTGTAATTGATCTTAGCTACTCCATAATCCACAATAAAAATAAACTAACCGTTTATTACCAACATTTGAGATCCACATAGAACCAACTATTAATTAGTTGGAGAAAATATCATAGAGAGCAGTATTGTAGAAAATAAATATTGTTAAAATATACTCAAATCATGGATAACTACATCAAAGCAAGCAGGACTACAAGTTGACTCTCCTCTTGTTTCCCTTGCCACACAGTGAGTGACCTTCTCTCGTCTTTCATCGTTTTCAGAATTGAAAAAAAAAACCCAGCTGTATCACCATGACCCTCCTCGTTTTTTCAGTGGAACTTTATTTTTGAAAAAGCCCTTCATGAGATTTATATTTTGGTGATACCAACTCTTGTTTTTACTGTAACATCCCTCCTCATTCCCCTGTACCCTTCATGAATGTTGCTTATGCACATGCACATGCACATGCATTTTTGATACAAAACATTTGTTGTTAAGAGCAAAATTCAAAAGTAAGCTTATCTAAGCAAATCACATTTCGGATTCTTTTTAAAAGTAGGCTACGAAAAAAAATCATTTCTTTTTTTCGGTGATCCTATCCCCAAAATTGCAAATAATGAATTAAAACGCCAACGCCGACGTGGACTCGTGGCTGGATATTGTCGTAAACAATCGTTGCTTTAGGCTGTTTACCACACTTGACGAAAGTTGTTGATTAATGGAAGAAGTCTTTGGGTTATTAATTAGAGGAATAGAACCATATATTTTTCCTTTATTGCTATTTTGACCTCCAGGACTCGTGCGCCAAGCTCATATTTTAGGGATTCAATTATTAGAATGCATCGCCTAATTATTTTATTCGTATAGACAACAGCTGTGGTATTTATGTGTTTCAGGTTTTCAAAGACCATATTATACATTTCTGCTAAACTGTCATACATTATAGCCAAATCAAGTAAGAACTGTCTACATGACAATCGCTTCAATATGCCATTACATGTTTGTAGGTCTACATTAAAAATTACTTGTCTTTAATATATTACAAATATTTCTTTTTATGCACCTCATATATATATATATATATATATGGTTATCCTGAGTTTCAGACCTACACTTTAATTACTCGGGCTTAACAACGTCACGGGAAAATCATAAAATAGCAAGTGTTATCCTATTATCTGTAATTAATTATTTTAAATAATTGAATTACTGTTTATATGTTTATAATATACCCTTGTTAAAATAGTCCAATACAATTCCGATGGTTGAATGACATTAAGGCGTGTTCTTTCGGGGTTTATTGTACGACAGTGTATTTGGCAGAATTTATTGACCGGTCATAGTGGTCCACGAATCTTGGTGTTCCCACCGTGCACTTGCTCAGCCGCGATTCCTCTTTGTCACAACGCGATAGAAGTCGAGAGCTTCTTGACCATTAGTTCCCATATGGGAAACCACCGTGTCTCGCTTCTGCGTGTGTCCTCTTTATTCTCATGATCTCATCATAAACAGTTTCCAGCTTCTGGCAGGATCACTTTAGTAAAATGCCTCCATCCTACTTTATCCTTCCACCATTCTCCCCCCTTTAGTCGCCACCATTCTTATCCTCTCACTCGCACGCGTTCTGTTATCTTTTCCTCCTATCTCTTTCTTGGCCTCCCTTGAGGTTTCGTGATATGCTCTTCCAATCCACAATAGGTCATGTGCATTGAAACATTTTCTCAGGACGTTATTAGATTTGACCCTATTTTATAATATTAACTATAGTTGGAATATGATAGTGATACTATTCTGTTAACTGAAAACTAAATGTGTCCATGATAGATCCTTCCATCTTAATTTTGTTCTAATGTCACACGAGAAGCGATTGTTTGAAACAATCAGAAATTAGTTTTCATTTATTTGATTTTAGCTTAGTTCTGTGCTTTATGATCTGTGACTAATTTATGGTTTACTAAATCATTTGTAATTATTTTAGAAAGGTACAAATGCACTAAAATATAGTGGATTAAAACAGTTCAATTCAATGTTTTTTTATACCAAACTATCAATTTATTATACATTTTTATTTAATATTATTGCTAGTCATCTGTGAACTTGGCAAATGATGATTATTCTTATTTATTCGTCATCGTCGTCTTCTGACAACACAGCAAATGGTGATTTAGCTCCAGTTGGGACGAAGAACTGCCCTCGGGAACTGGAATAAAAATATCCGAACTTAGAATTATTTACATAAGTACGGTATGTATTCATTATTTTAAAGTCTAAAGATTATATTTTATATTATAGTGTAACTATACTATATCTGCTACCTATTGGGAATATAGTTTTACTTATGATGGATATAATAATTACATAAAACAAAATTTTACATTTGGTTTAACTTATTCAACGTTTTACAGTTACAAAATATTAATAAATCAATAAAACTGTTTTAAATATGTCACAATTTAAAAAGATTATGAAACAGTTTGAAATAGTTTATTTTCAAGTTATGAAAAAATAATTTACACTAGCAACTATGTTACAAGCCTATAACCCGAATGGTTATAAAAAAGCTGTCACAGTAATTCTTCTATGATAAAATATGTTTTTGTAGTATATGTTTTATTTTAAAAATAATATACATTTACTTTAGTTAATTTTACATTCAATTATTTATTTTTCCTTTCTGTTTATCATAATTGAACACAGCCTACGCCATTAAATTTCTACTGGAAGAGTCGGCTGAAGTACCTTACATTTTTTAAGCAAAAAGATTATCAATATCAAGGAATAAGATACTTAGCATGTGTTCATATACTTGGGATATCTTTGTTCCGGTTGTTGGGATTGGTCATACTGTATGTTTCAAGGCTACAAGCTTTCCCTGTACCAACGTTCAAACTTTGAAGTAAATGGTGTTGTCGAGTACAATTTTCGTTGCAGAAGGACACAATATTTTATATTTAAGATGAATGCCCTTACCTTTGGTTTATGTTGTCCCCCATGATTATTTTGGAGTTCTTTTCACACTTTCCATCTTCGAAAGTAGACCAACTGTCGCACTGCCATCCCACGATTGGTTGTAGCCCTATAATGGACTCCGCCCAAATGTCTATCACTCGTAGGTGGCTGCATAATCCTGATATTTTATTGGCAACATTAAGAATATGGTGGATATGAAACCAACATATTTGAAGTAATTACCAGGAAAGGCCAGTGATTTGCCAATAAAATCACAATACAAACAAGAAAACCTATCTAGAAAATTATACAGTTCAAATTCGTCAATTGAAACTGAATGTAAGCTTCACTCAGACAATATTTTTAAGTGGCCTACCTAACTTAAATTAACCTTGATAAAGTTTTTATTGTTTTCAGATAGTATTTCTTACCTGTTACTTTCTCCATCTTAGCTGCACAACCTGGCTGTGAAGTACCATCATTGACCCACACGTCTACAGTGCTCAACATTTCCTTAGAACCTAATCTCTTCGCATTTGTGTGCACGGCAAGTACGAAAATGCCATCTTCAGAGTCGAGTTTGTTTTTGTTGGGTGTAGAATTGTAATCATACATAGGTCCGGCTGGATCCAGTCCTATAGTCAAGCAATAACATTTAGTTTAGCCACAGATCACTAACGTTTCTTGTGAAATAGTCATTTTAGCCGCATAAACGCACCGCCGAAGGACGATTTTAAATTCCTCCTCTAGACCAGTGGTTCTCAATCCTGTATTGTTTATGGCACACTATTATTTGTTGTGAGTTCTCGAGACACACTGAACATGCAATATGGCGGCAGTCCATGGAAGACTCGGACATGCGCATGCGCAGAAATACTTTTGTAGTTGAACAGGAAACGCACATGTGTTTGTCCTTTAATCGACCACTAATTAAAATGTTGTGTAAGAAAAGACAATAACAATTTCCTCATTACTTATTCCACTACTTGATTATAAGCCATTATATTATATCAAATATGTTCAAGTTTTCTCTAGCATTTTTCTCTTGTTCCTGTTAAAATTTTTAGATGAATGAAACTACTTGCAATCCATTTATTTATTTTTATCAACAGTAACATTACGGTCGGTGACCTGGTGGTCTAGGGGGTACGGTGTCAGACTTCTATGCTTAGGGTCCGGGGTCCGATCCTCGGTCCCGGCACAGATTTATCTGATTGCTAAACTCCTCCTTCACCTCTGGCAATACGTGTATTAATCACAACTTGTGAATGTATGGAATGCCAGGCCTCTACCATGGTTCGGATTCCACGTTAAATTGTAGGTCCTCCATTTAATCTCAAAGTCACCCTATCATTACATATTAGCGTAAGTGCGTATAACCCGAATGGGTAGTAAGGCGTGGTGGTGGTAATAATAATAATAATAATAATAATAATAATAATAATAATAACGAGAATTTCTTGGTACACCTGGTGAATTTCAAGGCACACTGGTGTGTCATGTCGCATCCTTTGAGAACCACTGCTCTAGACCATGATTTCGTCCATGCACAATTCATAGCTAGTAGCGAATAGTGCAGCCTATCTTAATTCAAATTGTGTTTGAATTTCTCACGCACTATGTGCTATGCACTATTTGTCACTGGCTACGCCTTATACATAAACATAAGCCCAGTCTAAATTATATATATTTTAAACATAGAACTGTTGGTATAGCAATTTAACATTTATGTATTATTAATACTGGCACATTTTTATGCATAAGTTGGTAGTTCTGTTTAAAGTATGTTCTTGCCTGTTATGTATTTAGTGTTTAGTTCTTTTTAATACTTTGGTTAATAAACTACTTATCAATCCGGTAATGTTTGATGTTCATACTTCAGAGTAAACTTTATGAAAACCTGTGGTGGCACGTTTTCAAAACCTAACCTAATGGGGTGGTGCTTGTAATATCAAATCAAATAAGATTATTATTTGGTTCTGATTTTATTAGTAAGCCTACCTCTTACCCACAGAACAAAAAATATATAATATTTCCACTTTATTTCAGTCATATTTAAACAGGTATTTATTGATGAAAAGATAAAACATTAGAATGAGAAAATTTATATTAGATTTAAATAAAAGCAAGATTAATTTTTAAAATCCAGAAAAATTAAATTGAAATAAAAAATGACTAAACAGATTTTTTGAGTTAAAATATAGGCCCATCTAAAATACTGTAACAAGAGACAAATAAAAATCAAACTAAAAGGCCAGAATAGGAATAATGATTAAAACAGTCAAATTTATAGATGAAGGTTATAAACTCCGTAGAAACAATATGAAATATATTAACAATAGTATTTAAAAATATAAAAGAAAATGTATTGAGAAAATGAATTTACTTTTATTGGATCATACGAAACAATAAAAAATGTCAAGAAAATATATTAATGATAGAAAACTAAAATATTTTATAAGCAAGTAAAAAAATATAATACTAAATTGTAATAAAAGTTATTAGAGATACAATGAATACGATTGTTACTTGATTTAAAATAAATCAAGATAAAATTTAAACATGCAGTGAGAGAATAAAATATTATTAAGTTGATTAAATAATTTACTAAAACTTCATTTATATTTAATATTATAATGCTTATCTGAAGAAATTACAGTCACTGGCTCCTTGGCGGATAATGTGATTTATTGAACAACTCGTAGGGTGACCTGGTGGTCTAGGGGTAAGGTGTCAGACATCTATGCTGGCGGCCGGGGTTCGATCCCCGGTCCTGGCAAAGATTTATCTGATACCAATCCCTTCCTTCACCTCTGACAAGACATCTTGTTAATGTGAGGAATGCCAGGCCTCCACCGTGGTTCGGATTCCATGTTAAACTGTAGGTCCTCCATTTCATCTCACAATCACCCTACCATTACACATTAGCGTAAGTGCGTATAACCCGAACGGGTAGTAAGACGCGGTGCTAATAATAATAATAACAACTAGTAGATTTTTATTTTCGACATTGTATGGAACTTTTAATACCATCGTCAATAAAAACCACATAACAGAAATAAAAATAAAGAAACTCAATTTTAGGTAAGGACATTATGAAGAAAAGTGAGATAAAAAATTAACTATTGAAGCAAAACACTTATGTTTTAAAATGAAACTATGAGCATTTGTGTAACAGTATGATATTTAACTAAATGTGTGTGGTATTGAGTTTAGAGTATTTATTATAGATTGAGAAATGTTAGAAAAGAAAGAAATGTTCGAGAATGTTCAAAACCATTTTTAGTACGTTCTCTTAAATGTTGTAGTTATTCACTCTAAAATAAAGAAAATTCTGTAATAACTAACAAATATGGCTGCCACTAATCGGATTAGATATGAATAATACTGTTTGCTGTGTAAGGTACCCCACATTATTACTGTCTAGAGTCTCTACTTGAATTACCATTGACCGCTACGACTTAATTCCAAGGGCTGTCTATGATAAAATCCATAGATAATACATATAATGCTAACGTCAAAACAATTTTACGAATTGCGCATTATTCACTATTTTTCATTTATTAACGCTATTATTGAAAGTAGTGTGTTTTAACTTTGTGCACGTTAAGCACTTTATACTATTTGCTATTAATGTGTGTTATGTGTTAAAACAGCTCCAGTCTTATGTTTAAGACAGTCAATTTTTTTTATCTATCTTTGAGAGTTTATTATAAAATAAATTATATATATTGTTTGAGTATTGCAAACTAAGGCAAGGAGGGAGGGAAATGATACAGGAGCTCTCAGGCCTATAAAAAAAACTTGTTTCACCTGTGATCATGCCAACTCGGGACTTGGTGACCCTGTCTCCGACGATCCCCACTGTATGTCCGCCTAGACTGTGCCCCACACAGTTGACCCTGGAGAGGTCAAGACCGTTGTCAGCCAGATTGTCCAGCAGCTGGGCAGTTCTTGCCCCTACGATCTCAGTGTCTGCCTTGGATTCAGGGTACATATTGCTCTGAGCCAGAGAGTGCCAGTCCACGATGATCACGTTGCAATCACTCTTGGACACGTACGCTGAGAATGCAAATGACCAAATAATTTGACTCTAGGTCAGTACATACTTATTTGAGGTACACAATAATACATCTATCAATTAAAGTTTACATATTTTTCTATTGTTTGGGTTAGACTTTCCTGGGTTTTTTTCTACCCTTTCTTAATCCTTCCCACCTCCCTTAACCTTTCCTCAGCTCTGGAGGCAACAAGGACTTACCTGGACCACTCTAGGCCTATTGTATTTCTATAGTTTGGCGGGCTAAGACTTCCCGCCATGTGTATTTCTTTCCCGCCAAGTGTCGCTGGCGCGGTTTTTGGCACGGCTGGTTTAGTCAGTAGTGTGCGCTGAGGCACGTTAGGGGCAGAAGTGAGGTAAGGTTCCGTGAATTTTTACCAGGAAGCCTTTCAGTCTCTTTTATTCGTGTGTGTGTGTTGATGAAGAGGACTGCTCCAAGACAATACCACTCAGACAACATAAAGTGAAGGGGAGTTGCCTCTACCCATTCCCATTCCACCATACATTTCATTTGTCCGTGTTCGTAACACTGGTCCTGCAGAAGTTTTTTCGTTTATTATTTATTGTGAATTACGTCGCCTATTTTGGACTATCCGGGCCAATGATACGTGTTCCAGTGTTCCTTGGTGTTTATTTGTGTTAGGGTGGACAAAGCAACTTATTTGTCCGTTTGGTTTATTTCTTCTATCTTTTGTTCGCGTCGTATTTCGGCCATGCTGGATCTGTTGGTTTAGTGACGTCATCAGTTTGATATATCGTTCAAGAGTTACAGATCAGTCGCTGACATATCGATTGTGCATCGATGTAATGGTGATCGAGTCTTGTAATAAGTTCGATATTGTTCGAGAGTTGGGATGTAATCAATGGCCGTGTTTTGACTGTTTGTCTACGTTTGTATTTAATTCCTGTTTGATTACATTAATTTTGTGTTAAGTTTCTATCATCATGTCGTATGCACGGCTGGAAGCTAGGTTGAAGGTGATAACTGGCCGGGTTAATAGTCTTTACAAGCTATCAGAACAAGTTCAAAGTGACACTACCAAATTATAACTATTTAAGGCGCATTGTTCGCGACTTGGAACATTTAAGGAGGGAGTTTGATTACATTGAGTCAGGAGTCGCGGCAAACAAATATAAAAGGAACTTTGATGTTGAAGCTGATTGAAGACTTTGGCTTGACCTACTACTAGGTTAAGGAGATTTATGTAAGGATTACTAAGACTTCCAACGTAGGAAATGGTCTAGCAACCACCCTGAAGTATTAAAGAGGATACCAAATGAACATAATGAAGTTACCCTCATGATTGAGGAAGATGGAGATCAAGTAATTAAGATATTAGGGTTGGAATTGGACACCACATCAGATTCATTCTCTTATCATGTACATCCCTCTGAGGTTACAGTAACAAAGAGGGCAGTTCTCTCAAATATTGCTAGGACATTTGATCCTGTGGGGTGGCTATCTCCAGTGGTGTTCTGGGCTAAGGCATTCATGCAGACTTTGTGAACCCTAATACTTTATTGGGATGAACCACTTCCACCAGAGCTCGGATAAGGGTGGCAAATGTTTTGCTCACACTTTCATGTTCTTATATATGTCAAGATCAACAGATTCATATCAACCAGTGATGCTATTAATTGTCGGCTTCAAGGATTTGGGGACGCGTCTATCCAGGGATGTACAGCAGTCATCTATCTTCGAACAACTACGGGTAGTGGAAAAATTTAAGTATACAACCTTATCACCAAGTCAAGAGTAGCTCCAGTCAAGAGTTTATCTCTTCCTACGCTTGAGCTTTGTGGGGCTCAGCTCCTAGCCACACCTTTGGAGTGGGTGCAGCAAAACCTTGAACAACGATTACAGGTGTCAACTGTGTATACATGGTCAGATTCTACCATTGTCTTGGCATGGATTCAAACGTCACCACATCTTTTGAAAATATTGGTTGCTAACAGAGTAGCAAAAATTCAAGCAGCAGTACCAGCATAACATTGGAGATATGTACCAACTAATTCAAATCCGGCTGACTGTGAATCCAGAAGCCTACATCCTGAAGAGTTGACAAATTTTCACATTGGGTGGACAGGACCAGAGTGTCTGAAACAACCCATTAGTAATTGACCCAAGCTCCCCGACGTGAATTGCCAGGTAGAGTTACCTGAATTAAAGGTTGTAAAGGTTATCAGTCTATTAGCAGAAGTGAATACTTGGTGGGATGACCTGCTCAAACATTTCTCATCATGGGTAAAGTTGCAACGAGTCATCGCATTTCTAGCACGGTATATTCAGAACTTCAAAGTGAAGAAGCAAGACCTTTCTTTATAAAAGCCCATTGTTGTCCAAGTAGCTCAAGACGGCCCGCATGCTATGTATAAAACAAGTTCAACAAGATACGTTTGAGTCAAAACGTGAAGAAATAAAGAATACAAGGAATTTTCACGCCACGCGAGGGGCCTAAGCCCGTTTATTGACAAGGAGGGTCTATTAAGGGTAAGAGATCACTTGCGACACTCTTCATTGAGGTATGATACAAAACATACTCTTTTGTTGCAGAAAAATATTCACATCACCGATATAATTGTTGATCACTACCATATATCTCCCTTTCATACTGGACTTCGAACAACCCACTCACTCATTCAAGGCCAGTACTAGATTCTCTCAGCACGCACTGTTATAAAGACCCGGATCTTCAAGTGTATGAGATGTTTTCCATTTAAGGCACCTGCTCTACAACCATTCAAGGGGGACCTCCCAGCGAGGCTTATGCAGCAATCAAGACCATTTGTTCGGGTTGGAGTGGATTATGGAGGACCCTTCCAGATAAAATCATCTGAATTGAGGAATTCTAAAGTGCTCAAGGCTTATTTATGTTTGTTTGTGTGCTTGACAACTAAGGCAGTGCACCTTGAGGTGGTATCAGACCTAAGCACAAGGGCCTTTCTTGATGCCGTTCTTCGGCTTATCTCCCGTTGGGATAAGAGTTAAGAACTTTAAATTGACTGTGGCACAAACTTTGTAGATGGCAAGCGTCATATTACAGAACTACAAAGGCTTCTATAATACCCTACCGAAACCAAAGTAGTAACAGGTAAACTTTCTGTCCAAGGCATAATTTGGCATTTCGAACCCACCTTCAGCTCCACATTTTGGTGGACTACGGGAGGCTGGTATCAAGTCGGCAAAAACTCGCCTAAAAAGAGTGGTGGGTGATCAGACACTTATCTGTGAAAGGCTCTCCACACTTTTCATTCTAATTGAAGCAGTGATAAACTACAGACCTCTCTGTGCTCTCTCTGTGATTCCGTATGACCTTGATCCATTGACATCAGGACATTTCATAGTGGGTCATCCTCTCGCCTGCCCATTCGAGGAGATTGTAATGGAGCTACCTATCAACCGGTTGAATCGCTGACAGTTGATACAAGTACCTTTGGTAAAGATGGTCAACGGAATATATCCATACTCTCCAACAGTGACAAGAATGGACTAGAAACAAGGTAAATTTACAAGAGGGACAGTTAGTATTGATAAAGCAAGACAATATTCCCCCACTCAGGTGGCTGATCGGAAGAGTAGAAGAGGTGTACCCTGGAAGGGGTGGGATAGCGAGATTCGTTAAGTGTCCGCACCAAGCACGGGACCCTCAAACGACCGGTTGTCAAATTATGTCCAATTCCTAAACAATAGGAGGGCTACGTTATTCTGTAAATATTATTATGTACATATAGTTTGTTGTTCTTAAAAACTCACTTAGTTTTTGGTGGGTTGGTATGTTTGTATAATTTTCTATTGTTGACGTTAAGACTGTTTCATGTTTTTTTCCTTACACTTTCTTAGCCCTTCCCACCTTCCTTAACCTTTCCTTACTCTTGGAGGCAACAAGAACCTACCTGGACCACTATAGGCCTATCGTATTTCTATAGTTTGGCGGGCTAAGATTTCCCGCCAAGTGTCGCTGGTGCAGTTTTTAGCTCTGCCGATTTTAGTCAGTAGTGTGCGCTAAGGCACGTTAGAGGCAGACGTGAGGTTAGGTTCCGTGAAATTTCACCTGGAAGCTGTCCAGTATCTTTTATTCGCGTGTGTGTTAATGAAGATGACTGTTCCAAGACACTACCAATCAGACCACATAAAGTGAAGGTGGGTTGCCTCTACCCATTCCCATTCCACAATACATTTCATTTGTCCGTGTTCGTAACAATGGTCCTCAAGAGGTTTCTTTTCGTTTATCATTCATTGTGAATTACGTTACAACAATTTTTTTAATATGGATTTATATAGCCTACTTAAAAAAAAGGTTTTGCTTGATTCAAAATATGGAATATTAAAACAAATTAAATGCACGTAGAAAGTATGCATAGTGAAACTCGAAAAAGAAAGTTTTAAATAAGCAAGGTTTAAAAAAAAGGAGTAATTTATGTTACATTACTAAGGGTTTTCACTTATTCAGTTTTATATGTTGATGTTATTTACCGTTTTTTATTCGAGACAAAGTATCTCTGTCACCGTGCCAGCCGTGAATAAGGACCTTCGTGTCCAGTTTTGTGTCAACAGCCGCAAGAGAAGATTTACTATTGAGGTCCAGTGTAACAGGAGTGCTGGGATTATCCCTGGAACAACAACAGTTTCGTCACCATTCGAGAGTCGCCTCACTTTGATCGAGATGTGATTGCTAATTACGTATAAAGTCAAGTGCCCGCCACCAATAACTATTTGTGCGTAAGAATGACCTACAAAAGAGATACCCTCGTGCCCAAAACGAGGATGGTTGGGCCTCGAGTCTTCTTCTGACGAGCCTGTTGGGTCTATTATTTATTTGTAACCAAACATTATAATTTTTTAGTTAATTTCAATAGGGCATAGAATAATATTTAACTAGGACAAACTACAACCATGACATTGTAACATGGAACGTCTTGAAGGGGTGGAGGGGGTAAGGGGGGGGTACTGACTTGGTGTAGAGCAGGAATATGATGGTCTCCATCTTCTGAGCTCGCGATATAGAGGGCATCCCCATGAAGCCTTTACTACGGGGTCTGAATGCAGGATGGACCATCCACGCGTCCTGGGGGCTCACAGCAGGACGGACCATCCACGCGTCCTGGGGGCTTACAGCAGGACGGACCATCCACGCGTCCTGGGGGCTTACAGCAGGACGGACCATCCACGCGTCCTGGGGGCTCACAGCAGGACGGACTAATGACTTAACCGGATAATGTATCACTGAGACAAAGGACAACTTACAGAATGACAAACGTGAATACGTAGAACGTAATAGCAGATTTAAAAAAATGTTTTTAATGTCCTGTGCTGTGTTTGAGAGTCACTTATAAAATATCTGCACTTGCACCTCACTATTACTCTTTATAATAATTAAATCAAATTAATGTTCGCACATCACATGCTTGGTTTTGTTAGATAATAATTTTTAACATCAATTAATTCTAACTTAAATATTCACTAACTGAATCTACCATTGGTTGTACGCGCACTCGCGCATTATATTGGCCAGACTATTAGCCCTAATCTACCGTTGGCTGTAAACGCACTAACGCATCATATTGGCCAGACTATTAGCCCTAATCTACCATTAGCTGTAAACGCACTAATACATTCTATTGGCCAGACTATTAGCCCTAATCTACCGTT
>CABEEJ010005346.1:12482-25689 GCA_901482245.1 Timema douglasi | reverse complement strand
GGCCGGGGTTCAATCCTCGGTCCCGGCACAGATTTATCTGATTACCAAACCCTTCCTTCACCTCTGACAAGACATCTTGTGAATGTGGGGAATGCCAGGCCTCCACCGTGGTTCGGATCTCACGCTAAACTGTAGGTCCTCCATTTCATCTCACAATCACCCTACCATTACACATTAGCGTAAGTGCGTATAACCCGAATGGGTAGTAAGACGCGGTGATGATAATAATAATAACTTAGAGCGTTGTGCGTATCGCACGGTAACTACACAATTCAGAATAAAAACACAACCGTTTATAACGAAGCGTACTTGTTACGGATAAAAATAAAACATCCGTAACGTAGATATAAATCAGGAACGGTTTATTGACAAGATAATAATATTACAATACTTGGATTCGAATAAAACCATGATCGCAAATTTTATAAAAAACTTCAAGGTCCACAAGAGAGCTATACCAACCCCACGGCCGTCGTCTGTCGGTAAAGATGGTGCCAACTTAATCGGTGGAGGGTGTAGTGTGGTCAACACAACAGACCCTACGGTCGTTAATCTTAGTTTTCTAGACTGAAACCACCACTTGTTTATTCAATCAGCTCCTGATTTGTCCTCGCGACGTTGAGGTTGATCTCGCCACGGACCCACTGCTTTATAGAAAAATCTGTAACCGTCGGGGATTGAACGCGAAGCCTTGAGGTCCCTGTGTCACACAACACGCACGAATACAACTTTTTATATAACAAAGGCCAAACAAGATCCTTCTCTAAAGTCCGCATCACACGTACCAATTTGCAGTGCAGCGAGGAGATCGTGATATGCACCTCAATGATCGTGTTATACACCTCACTGATCGTGATATACACCTCAGTGATCGTGTTATACACCACAATGATCGTGCTATACACCTCAATGATCGTGACATACACCACAATGATCGTACTATACACCACAATGATCGTACTATACACCTCAATGATCGTGATATACACCTCAATGATCGTGATATACACCTCAGTGATCGTGTTATACACCACAATGATCGTGCTATACACCTCAATGATCGTGATATACACCTCAATGATCGTGATATACACCTCAATGATCGTGCTATACACCTCAATGATCGTAATATACACCTCAGTGATCGTGTTATACACCACAATGATCGTGCTATACACCTCAATGATCGTGATATACATCTCACTGATCGTGTTATACACCACAATGATCGTGATATGCACCCATACGTGGGTAGTTCCACAAGTCATCACCATCTAATTCAAGCTAAATCCTCACACTGTGTGACGCACTGCACCCTTTTAGCACTCAATGTCGACTACACGTGATTCTTTCTGCGTTTCACAACACCACTAGATCTCAAATTTCTGTAGTACCAGTACAATAGGAGTAAATCTTTATCCTTTTGACCCGCCTCGGTGGCGTAGTTGGCTAACGCGCTTGTCGTGTTGAGCTAGACTGCTGAGGACGGGGAGATCGAGGCTCGAATCTTGGTCGGGTGAACTGGGGGTGGTTTTTCCAAAACGATTTCCCACTCTCCTTCCACGCAAATGCGGGTTCACTTCCTCTAATTCAACCTTCCAAAATTCCTAATCCATTAGAGTAATTAGTACTTAAAGCGTATAAACCGAATGGGTAGTAAGACGCGGTGCTAAATATAAATAAATAAATAATTTATCCTTTTGTTGTTGACGAGACATCTTGGCACGAATTGAGCCGGTAAAAAACTAGTGTGGGCGGTAGAATNCAAACTTATCACTACCTGTTCATCTTACACGCACTCAACATTGTTGATTTAATCTTGAAATATTATTATTATTATTAGCACCGCGTCTTACTACCCGTTCGGGTTATACGCACTTACGCTAATGGGTAATGGTAGGGTGATTGTGAGATAAAATGGAGGACCTACAGTTTAACGTGGAATCCGAACCACGGTGGAGGCTTGGCATTCCGCACATTCACAAGATGTCTTGTCAGAGGTGAAGGAAGGGTTTGGTAATCAGATAAATCTGTGCCGGGACCGAGGATTGAACACCGGACGCCAGCATAGGAGTCTGACACCTTACCCCTAGACCACCAGGTCACCTACAATCTTAAAATAATAGAGATAGCACTGTACAAATATTAGCTAATGTGAATAACCAAATAAAAATGAACGTAACACTAATTTAATTTCAAATCATCCAAGTCAACATATTATCTGGCCGGTAACTTCACCATTTTCCCGCGCTTGGTAAGTTTGTACAAAAGGTCCGTTGAGCCGATATAGATTTGAGGTCTCTTCAATGGTCTTCTCAGCAGTGTCGGCTCGTGTATAGGCACTGCGGAACTGCAGCACCCCCTATTACCACTTGATATTATCAATAACATTTAATATAATGAGTTCTTTTTTCTTTAATTCTGTCTTTATTTTTGTGGTACAATATAAATTCCTTAAGCTTAATGTCAGTACTTCAGTAGCCATCCCCCAGTTTATGGAAAATGTACAAAAATCTTTGTATGGAACTGTGCGCTTCACAGTGCCAGATACGTGGTGTTTGACTGTTGTGCTCATGTGCATATAGGAGGTGGTGGGGAAGAAAGCGAGTCTGTCATATATAGAGAGATAGAACTGTTGCTCTCGCAGTGCCGGCTCTAGCGTGATGGCCGAAAGAAGGTTTTTTTACTCAGCGTGTGTTGTGTTTAAAAACCGTGTACTATATTCTTGAATGTGATAAAGTTTAGAAGAGTGTAGAATTAGATTATTATTCTGCTTCCAGATAGTCGATTTGATTCATTTTTTTAGTTCTTTTATTTAACAGAAAGACTAAATGTGCTTGCAGTACTTTCAATAGAGAAACATTTCCTCAGTTGTCATCCAGAGATTAAGGAGAAAATTATTGAACTTTTTGCGCAAATTAAAACAAGAATGAATGGATTTCATTTTTAAATGAATAGATCAAGCTTGAACTGTAACAATTTAAGTTAAAGTAAGTAAAAAAGTTTTTTTTTGTTAATATGTTATCAATTTCCTGAATAAATTTTCTTTTTATACATGTTTTTTTTCTTTTACACAATTTTAAAACAAAGGCTAAACATTTTCTGGAGCAGCACCCCCCACTAATATTAGCTACAAGCCGCCACTGCTTCTCATTAGTTGGATATTTCAAATATTTTTTTCTCCCTACAAGATTCTAGAGCGTAAGCCCTATGGAGACGACGAATGAATCCTCCCATCACGGTATTCAGTCGAACAATCCGGGTGACCCCATAAACCCCAGAGGTCGTACTATCTGCCAGCCCTTTTGCTGTTCTCAGATCCCATAAACCCCTTAGGTCGTACTAACCGCCAGCACTATTGCTGTTATCAAACCCCATAAACCCCTTAGGTCGTACTAACCGCCGGCCCTTTTGCTGTTATTAGACCCCATAAACCCCAGATGTCGTACTAACCCCCAGCCCTTTTGCTGTTCTCAGATCCCATAAACCCCAGAGGTCGTACTATCTGCCAGCCCTTTTGCTGTTATCAGACCCCATAAACCCCTTAGGTCGTACTAACCGCCGGCCCTTTTGCTGCTATTAGACCCCATAAACCCCAGAGGTCGTACTATCTGCCAGCCCTTTTGCTGTTATCAGACACCATAAACCCTATAGGTCGTACTAACGGCCAGGCCTTTTGCTGCTATTAGACCTCATAAACCCCAGATGTCGTACTAACCCCCAGCCCTTTTGCTGTTCTCAGATCCCATAAACCCCAGAGGTCGTACTAACGGCCAGCCCTTTTGCTGTTATCAGACCCCCAACAAAAGCAACTACTCCTACCTTCAAGTCTTCCACCCTTTGTCTGGGGGGGGGGGGGGGCGGCTCCTATTACCAGCGCTCCCCTCCGCCCTCTTTCTTATCTTTAATTAACCCGTGCCTNNNGGGGGGGGGGGGGGGAGTTTCCTTTGTAAGAGACGCCCCGAATCTTCTTGTATTCTTGTTAATATAAAGCCGACCTAAGTATTTGACCGCTTTATTTAGGTTTGACTGTAATCTTTGTTTCTCTAGCTAGCGGTTGTTTGTTCTGCTATAAATAATAGAATAAATAAACCCTATTTGGTAAATCGAAGTTAAACTTGCCTGCGTGATCCCGACAGTAGAAAGACTCATAGCTTTCTGAACTGAGGAGCTTAAATATGACCAATCAAACAAGGCCATGCGGTCCACTTAAATCCAAACTGAACCTCAAAAATGGTAAAATAATTACCTATATCAAAGGGAACTGTCATTTGGCTAAGCACCAAACGATTTAAGGCCTATTACATACTATATATATCAAGAGAAATGCACATTATGAAACATGTAAAAAAAAAAGAGACTAAAAAATACCTAAAATGTAACATTATGAATGGAATTACACAGTTTAATTTTTTTTGTCGAAATGTATTTAACACTGCTCTGACATTGAAATAATTCTGCTTGTACGTGGTCAGTGCGAGTTTTAACAACAACAAAAATAACATCATTAATTAGTATCGCCCGTGCGATTACCGGTACTAGGTTGCATGACCTTTGTTGTCGGAAAATAACAGGAAGATTCACAACGTAGTATCGAAATGATAAAGGTGGGAGATTCTATCGGCCTTGTAGCTAAACATACTTCTATCTATCTATTTATACAGGCTACTCCTGAACTAAGCGGATAAACTTTGGCGATGGGTGGGGGATAAAAAAACTAACTCAAAACGTATTTTGGAGGTTTGCCCGTTTTAGCTTCCTTTTCGCTAAAAGAGCAAAAACTAATTAAAAACCTGTTTTTTCTGCACAGGTCCTCGGCAATATATTGATAATAATTTTCCTGTAAGAGGGCTTGGTCGGGTTGGACCTGAGGCTGGAAGTTCCTGTTAATGACCTTCAATCATTGTGAGACAAGGTGACGCAAGCGAACGAAGAAATAACAGTCGCACAATATTTGTCAGCCACTTGCTGTCATTGATAGGTGAAGTGTCGGTCAGCCACTTGCTGTCATTGATAGGTGAAGTGTCGGTCAGCCACTAGCTCTGTCATTGATAGGTTGAGTCTGTCAGCCACTAGCTCTGTCATTGATAGGTGGAGTGTCTGTCAGCCACTAGCTCTGTCATTGATAGGTGGAGTGTCTGTCAGCCACTAGCTCTGTCATTGATAGGTGGAGTGTCTGTCAGCCACTAGCTCTGTCATTGATAGGTGGAGTGTCTGTCAGCCACTAGCTCTGTCATTGATAGGTGGAGTGTCTGTCAGCCACTAGCTCTGTCATTGATAGGTGGAGTGTCTGTCAGCCACTAGCTCTGTCATTGATAGGTGGAGTGTCTGTCAGCCACTAGCTCTGTCATTGATAGGTGGAGTGTCTGTCAGCCACTAGCTCTGTCATTGATGGGTGGAGTTTCTGTCAGCCACTAGCTCTGTCATTGATAGGTGGAGTGTCTGTCAGCCACTAGCTCTGTCATTGATAGGTGTAATGCTTGTCTTCAGGCTGGAGGCCATCAATTTTAACAAAATAGACCAATAACATATTTTTTAAAATACCTATATACCTTTTTTGTTGTTATTGAGTTTTTTTGACGTTTGCACAAAAAAAAGAGAGCAAAAACTAGCAAACCTCCAAAATATATTTTGAGGTTTTTTTTATTCGCTACCTCTTCCTAAAGTTTATCCATTTAACCCGGGAACACCTGTATTTTATCTCTGAGTCTCTGGTTCACTGATAATTCGAGCACATAAGTTGGGATGTAAGAAAACCAATAGAAAGGTAATGATTGTAGCGAGATACGAGACCGTCAGATTAGCAAAGTAGTGGAAATATCCATTCATTTCATAAGTCGAGCTATTTGATTTCCGTTAATTTGATTGTTCTGCGTTTGACGTGCATTTTTTAAATAGCTTTTATTTTGATTCGCTTATTATAATACGTCTTAGCAACTTAGTATAAACCTGCCTCGGTGACGTAGTTGACTAACGCGCTTGTCGTGTTGAGCTCGACTGCTGAGGACGGGGAGATCGAGGTTCGAATCTCGGTCGGGTGAACTGGGGGTGGTTTTTCCCTAAATTGTTTTCCGCTCTCTCCCTCCACGCAAATGCGGGTTCACTTCCTTTAATTCAACCTCCCCAGTTCCTAATCCATTAGAGTAATTAGTAATTAAAGCGTGTAATCCGAACGGGTAGTAAGACGCGGTGCTAAAATATTATTACTAACTTAATATAAACGATACTTTTTTAATTCTCTGGGTTAATAATAATATTTAGCACCGCGTCTTACTACCCGTTCGAGTTATATGCTTCAAGTACTAATTACTCTAATGGATTAGGAATTGGGAAGGTTGAATTAGAGGAAGTGAACCCGCATTTGCGTGGAGGGGAAGTGGAAAACCATTCAGAAAAAACCAACCCCGGTTCACCCGACCGAGATTCGAACCTCGATCTCACCGTCCTCAGCAGTAGAGTTCAACACGACTAGCGCATTAGCCAACTACGCCACCGAGGCGGGTTCCCTGGTTATATCCACTGCGTAAACATACACTTCAGGCTGTGTTTATGTTCATACATAATGCATAACGCATGGCTACTAACGAATAGTGAATTGCGTACAATGAAATATATTCGTGGTAAAAATACAGCGTTTTATAATGAAATATAGCGATTAAAATATTAACTTACTCAATTTGATAGTGTTTTAAAATGGGGACTGGCCTAAAATTTCTGCTTCGCTAAATTCTGTATTTAAAATTACTCCACTTGACGGTCCAATTAAAATACAACGTTCATTATATTTCTTCTTTTGAGACTTTTTTTTATCACTCCATCTGACTACCTGCTCAGGTTATAAGCATTTTAATAGTAGCCTACCCGAATTTGCGTGGAAGCAGGCTGGGAAATCATCTATTTAAAAAAACCGCAGTAGAATCGACCACGATTCTAACTCTGATTTCCCCTTCATCATCAGGCCAGTTTAACCCGAAAGTGACGCCCTAGACCACCCGACCACTGAATCGGGTGACATAAAATTAACCTTATTCAAGCGCTCCCGTCAACATTAAATCAAAATTTTTTTTTCTTCTGATTTTATTACTGTCGTAGGTGACCTGGCGGTCTAGGGGTAAGGTGTCAGACTTCTCTGCTGGGTGTCCGGGGTTCAATCCTCGGTCCCGGCACAGATTTATCTGATTACCAAACCCTTACTTCACCTCTGACAAGACATCTTGTGAATGTGGGGAATGCCAGGCCTCCACCGTGGTTCGGATCCCACGTTAAACTGTAGGTCCTCCATTTCATCTCACAATCACCCCACCATCACACATTAACGTAAGTGCGTATAACCCGAACGGGTAGTAAGACGCGGTGCTAATAATAATAATAAACTACTATAAAATAAAATATATTGATAATCATCTGTTTTAAATTTGCGTTTCAAGGAATCATGGGGAAGGTTAAAGTGTGTGAATTACTGCGCAGATTCTGATTTCTATTTTCTGCTAACGTTTGAATCAATATTTACTCTACCCTTAGTAAAAATCCAATTCTAACTTAAAACCAAGCGTATACTCCCTCTTGGCACTTATTGCTCAAGGAAGTCAACAGACTCCAACAAAAAGCTGTCACACAGCAACAAGCATATTGTCTGTTCGTAAAAAACATACGATATTAATAATAATAATAGTAATATTCTTTCAGAACATAGGGCGAATTTTAAGACCAAAATGATGTCAGACAAAGTTGCGAAACTCGCGAGGAAAAAAAAAAGCTAAACTATCCTTTACACCCTGCATCACAGAGCTAGGGAGGGAATGGGCCCGCTACAATCGGGTGGAAAGAGAAAATAAAGCTTTCTCCGGCGGTTCAATGCTCTGGACCATCTCGTTTCAAAGACTACCTTTTACATATTAATAACCCCAAATCACTCATATCCATCAAATTCTTATCTTTAATCTAACTGGACTAATTGTGACAATCTCGAGAGAGAGGAGTTAAACTCCACAGTTTCCTTTGCACTTGAAAGTGGTTTGATACCCGTCCTCTGGTATGGGTGAAAGGAGTTCTTCTGTTTAGATAACTCTGCAGGGAATTGTTCATTTGACAATTTGCCTGGACCGAGATCTTCAATGCTGAGGACTACACCTGCATGTGTGCGTATATCAGTCAGGAGCGTGTGCAAAGGGTGTCGGGAAGTTGACTCAGTCATTCCAAATTGATAATACAAATGTAGGTAAAGGCTCAGCTAAGAAGGAAAAGACAAACACATTAAGATGAACAAGTTAATATTTTAATTCTATATCAAAATTGTGCATTTGACAAACAATTTAATTGTGTTCAGGCAGTGAGTGTCTCCAGCTTTAATCATCGTCTTTCCAGCCTGGAGTAAGGGGGAGTTCCTCCAGTCTCGAAGAAGTAAACGCCCCGTGCGCTGGAACAAACCATGGACTTATGAGCTCTAATTGTATCAAGAGACCATGAGGACCGAGGAGATATACATCGCGTTTCGTAATGCGCGTGTGAAACTCAAGAGAGGTAGTAAGGGGATACAAAAGGGGTAGATTAATTTAAGCAACCTCTTTGTTGGTGGTAACCCTTCCTTTACCCTATAAAATGTAGGAGAAGCAAGAGGGGAAGGTTGGCAATATGCATCCCTGTATGAGCAATCGAGACGTGCCTGCAGTAGATTGTGGCCGGCCCGATCCTCGTGCTGTGTTCGGCGCCGAAGACTTGGTCGCGCGTGTTCTGGCGGCCTGTAAGACGGTACCAGGGATATTTGAGCGGATCCACGTGAACGTGGTTTACCATTGAAATTGGTGCGTTGGATGTGCTTGACACACATTCAGGCTGGTGTGTGACCCTTCTTTGCTGCTAGGTTGTGTGCACGTCGAACATTCCTTGATCACTGCACAAGTAACAACACCTTTGGTCTGTAGTCTCCCGCCGATATTACTGACGCGTGTTGTCAGCCTGCCTCTGTGGCTTCTCTCCCATTGCGGGGGGGAGGGGGGTGGAGAGGGAAGGAGGGGTTTCCATCCACCAGGTTAATTGCCTCATTCTATTCCTTATGTATTCCTCTACTACATTTCTGAGATAAAAATATCAATTACAAACACCCAACACAATCCATCCTAGCTGTTACGAAAAAATTCATCCCGTGGAAGATGTTACATGTATCAGAAGATCATAAATATAGAGGAGGTATTTTAAAATACCAAACGCTACACAATCCGCCTTAGCAGCTATCCCGTTGGGGGAGGTTAGTTGAAACAGGAGAGCACGAGTACAGAGGAGGTATACAAATTCATTTGGACACACAGGAGTCACTTACGATTGGTCGATTTGTTCACCCATGACAGCCTCAGGGTTCGTATCGCACTCGCCACTCTTGTAAACATCCCAGCTGGAGCACTGTTGACCTACCAAAGGCTCATCCCCTTGGATGGTCTCCTCCCAAAGGCCCAGGACTCTCATGTGGCTGCAAAAACCTGAGATGGTCACAAGGACCCCATTTCATAAAACCCTGTTCGAGCGGTTTTTATTTTGTTTTTTTAGCTCTATCTAGCTCGTTTTACGTTCATGTAATATATTTGTACATATATCAATAACGTATATATATACATATCACAACTGAGGCAACCAAAATAAATTCCTCTCTTCCTCAATACTTTCAAATGGAAAACTAATCTATGATCAGCAACTAGGGCATGTACTTAATACAGTAGCCCCATGGCTTCTTTGGTGCTGACTGACAGCTGACAGCTCACTTCTGACAGTCAACATTTAGGTATATACCTGTAACGGATAGCTGTAGTGACTATTTTGCGAGTGCAGTGAGCGTACCAACCTCTGTAACTAGAATGTGGAAATAAGGGGTGGGGGCGACAGTTGCAAATAGCCAGGTAGCAGGTAGTCTTCTTGTGAGTGCGTTTGGGACTGGTCATGTTATACCAGAGACGTGGACACGGTGACCGAGTATTGTACGTGTTATATTGATGTATGATAGTTGTACCAATGTTGTACCCTTAAGTGTAAATATATATATATATATATAAATTGTAAATAGTAAAACACGCTACATACCTAAATGTTGACTCTCAGAAGTCACAGCTGCTAAACAAATGTTTTTGCAGATCATATTGTTCGGCGTAGGGACACATAATTTGGTTTGGTAGCTTTTCAAAGCTGTCAGTCAGCACCAAAGAAGCCATGGGACTACTGTACATAGAGTCACAGACAAGACAGCATTCACCAATATTTCTAGTCCTGATTGACCAATGAGAGGAACCCTCAAACTGACTATACCTTTATAAGCTAGTGATCCCTACACCCGTCCATGCAGATCACTGGTCCAAATGTAGTGGACTTGAGATAACCTTGCGCGGGAGTCCCGATGACGACATAAGGACCTCACACCTATTTATATGGAGTAGCGGCCGGGGTTCAATCCTTGGTCCCGGCACAGATTTATCTGATTACCAAACCCTTACTTCACCTCTGACAAGACATCTTGTGAACGTGGGGAATGCCACGCCTCCACCGTGGTTCGGATTCCACGTTAAACTGTAGGTCCTTTTCATCTCACAATCACCCTACCATTACATCATTAGCGTAAGTGCGTACAACCCGAATGGGTAGTAAGACGCGGTGCTAATAATAATAATAATAATAATAATAATAATAATAATATATGGAGTAATGTAAACCGCCCAGAACGACCTCGGACCTTCAGGATCACGACCAACTATCTTGTCCGAAGAGGTCAGAACGTTTGTTTATTAAAATGATTTGTCTTTGTACTAAACGATATCACACACTCAAGGCTTAAATAACGGTTTAATAAACAAATATGGTTCGATTAAATAGATTTATATCAGGGATACCACTACAAAATTACTTATTTGGGAATTTAAAGTGAAATTTCTTCAGTCAAAAGTTATTTATAAAAATAAATACGTTCCACATTAGCTCCGTTATCTATGTTCAATAAGATTAAGGTTTACTAGTACTAGTAATAATAAAATTTTATACGAATTAAAATATTATATTTAATTTATTTATTACTAAAAAATATTTATTTAATTGCATTTTTTTAAACTAAATTATTTTATTTATAATAAGATTATATTTACTAATAGTAGTATTTAATTAAATTATTATATACGTTGAATTAAAAGACCATGTTTAATTTATTAATTAAAAATTAACCATTATTTAGTATATTTTAAATATTTATTTTATTAAAATACCTTAAAATTAAATTTAATAGTTTTTACAAAAGACAAATTCAAGACAAAGCTTCGCAATTCATTGATACATGGAAGAGTAATAAATGGATTAAAAATGAACACGTGGACAAATATTACAGTTTAATACGCCACTAGGAATGGAACCAGGGATCTCTAGATCTTTATCTCACCCATGATATCCTGCATTCCCTTGCAGTTTGTCTGTTTGGCCCCGCCGTTGGGCATGAAGTCGGCGTGACCCGCCATCTCTACGGAGCCTAACATCCCCGCGTTGGTGTGTATTACCTGCACGTACGCGGCGTCCTCAGGATCCAGCTTGTTCTTCTTCGGGGTGGCGTCATCGAACAGGGGACCGGCTGGATCTAGACCTGAGGTTCGAGAAACAGTATCCGACATTAGGGTCTACTTCACGTACAAGATGCTTCCCAAGATAAGCACCCTCCATTTTTTATAATCACTGAAAAAAAAGGGACCAGCCGGTGTCGATAACTATGGTGACGTCATCAAAACGCCGACATTTTGGACCAGTTATTGTGAAGAATTTACTTCTTACGGTTGGATAGTTAGTTTTATATGGAAAAAAGGGCAGAAAATGCAAACATTAAGCCCTACTAAATATTTTTTCTTATAATTTAGCAATAATTAGAGTTGGCATTTTCTAGGTGATTTTCAAACAACAATCTTATTCCATTTAAAGTACTTATCTGTGTATTATTAGTTTAAAGATTTTGTTGTACTAATAAAGCATTTATACAACTTTAAAACCGCTTTTAAAATATTTTTATAGTACTTAATATTTAGTAGAATACAAAATCTCTTTGGATCTCGTGAAATATGTCACAGTTGGTTGTTTTATTCGATGTTGTTTTGTTTTATACATGGTCTGTGATCTCTATGGGGGCTAAGAGGAAACAGCGTTAACCTCTTTGCCAGACGCATTAGCGCTACTGTCAGAGAAACGCCATGTTGTTTTCTTTAATTTTTGATATTTAAAATCTCAATTCATTCGCATTCGCTATTTTTTTTTCTATAATTTGCATTTAAAGCAGCGAAAATTGAAATTTAAAATACGTCACTATTATTTTTATGAGGTTTTTTTAAATTCAATATTAAGTTCGAGAGCTTTTAAAATGTGTATTTATAAATTTGTCCATAGCCTATGTCACAATCGCCAATGGAGAACGTAACATTCTTAAGTTAGGTTAAGTTTTGGTTCACAGATTTGTATTTATCTTTGAACGAATTGCGCGTTTTTTGGGATGTTCTCAACACAAATAAGTTATAATAATGGCATGAACCAATCATTTGTAATAATTATTTTGAATACCTATTAAAATATTTATTAGACTTGTTAGTTACAATCTCATTTCAGTTGGTAAACAACTACCTTAGAGCAAGGATTGAATTTGAAACATTTGAATCACCCCCCTGATGGTACACTATATATTATTATTATTTAGCACCGCGTCTTACTACCCGTTCGGGTTATACGCTTTAAGTACTAACTACGCTAATGGATTAGGAATTGGGAAGGTTGAATTAGAGGAAATGAACCTGCATTTGTGGAGAGGGAGAGTGGAAAACCATTTAGGAAAAACCCCTCCCAGTTCACCCGACTGAGATTCGAACCTCGATCTCCCCGTCCTCAGCAGTCGAGCTCAACACGACTAGCGCGTTAGCCAACTACGCCATCGAGGCGGGTGGACCACTATATCGATACTAGGTATCATACCTCATTATTTGAGGTCAAATATGTATGGACGTTTGGGAATATTTGATTCTTTGAGTTGTCATATGAACGTTTGGGAATATTTGACTCTTAGAGTTGTCATATGGACGTTTGGGAATATTTGATTCTTTGAGTTGTCATATGGACGTTTGGGAATATTTGACTCTTAGAGTTGTCATATGGACGTTTGGGAATATTTGATTCTTAGAGTTGTCATATGGACGTTTGGGAATATTTGACTCTT
>CABEEJ010005345.1:32934-51264 GCA_901482245.1 Timema douglasi | reverse complement strand
TATTGAGGTATGAGTTCAAGGAGAAAATAAGTAAATTGGCCTGTTTACTTTTGTTTGTATTTCTCACAGCCCTCTGCAAAATTACTTTTTTCATTTTTTTATTTTATTGTTTGTTGTGCGTCAGCCTTATTCTTCGGGGAAGAGTAAGGGCGGCGGTACAAAACTATGATAATTTAGATGAAGAAAGATATTTTCCCTACGCGCATCATCACTGAACAAGAAAGTGAGTTCCTCTCGGCTAGCATATGTATTATCTACGAGAAGTAGTTGAGTCAAGACAATGCACGTGACCACTGTCAACTCAGTGGGGCCCATCAAGGTGCATCGCGTAGTCAGTGCAATATTCAGTTTCTATACAACAAGAAAATACCTGTCATATAACACAAGGATAAAAAAAAAGAGCATCCCTCCATTCATGCAGAAAACTGGGAAGTTTACAGTCAGAAGAATAATGTGCATCTCAGACCATATGGAGAAGTATATCTCATTCAGTCTCGGCCATTTACAATCTATAGAATTTTTCCAGTTTTCAGGCACATCTTGAAAAATTGGTTGAACATTTTCGCACGCTATGAAAATTCATTTTAAAATACTCCATGATTGTGATAAAGTAGATCGTCTGCTAAGAAAAGTTGTGTTCCCCTTTGACCACATATAGTGTGGTACAGTCGAACCTGAATAATTCCAAGCTGAAGGGACCACTAGAAAAATTCAAACCATCAAAAAATTCGAATTAGGTAAGTTTTTATTTGGGCAAGAAAAATAACTTCAAACATCAATTCAGTGGAGTAAAATACAGTAGTGTATACATATAATATTATGCTTAGATTTTCCACAGCAATATGTACATTACAGAATAATGTATTTACGGGGTATTTTAAATCCATAAATTTGTTATTGTTTTCTGGAGTTAATACTCTAAGTTGTAAATTCTTCTAGTTTATTGAGCACCTGCAGAATATAGGGGCTTACATTATGTTGTCCCTCAACAAACAGTCTCAACTCTTCGATGTTGTCTATGGCTTCTGTAGATGTTGGGATCGGCTTTTATGGAAGTTCCGTCTGACCTTCTTCATCTGAAGAGTAGGTGACCTGGTGGTCTAGGGGTAAGGTGTCAGACTTCTACGCTGGCGGCCGGCGTTCAATCCTCGGTCCTGGCACAGATTTATCTGATTACCAAACCCTTCCTTCACCTCTGACAAGACATCTTGTGAATGTGGGGAATGCCAGGCCTCCCCCGTGGTTCGGATCCCACGTTAAACTGTAGGTCCTCCATTTCATCTCACAATCACCCTACCATTGCACATTAGCGTAAGTGCTTATAACCCGAACGGGTAGTAATACGTGGTGCTAATAATAATAATAATAATAATAATAATAATAATAATAATTGTCTACTTTACTTTAAACTGTGCTAGAGAAGAAAACAATCCTAATAATTTGGGTGTACTACATAGCTATGGTGTTCCCCTTAATTCCATTAGTAGCTAATTGGCGTATTTAAACCAAAATTTGGTACACATCTTCGGTATTTTATCGTATTCTCTTTGGCATATTGCTGTCAAAAATACAAAACAAATTAACGATTCCGGGCAAGTAGAAACAAATTATGTTGAAATTGTATCTACTCTGTTTAGGCCTATACCTTTTTTTAAATGAGGGAGACGTGAAATTCATTTTTGAAAACAAGAATAATGTAAACATTTGAGATCCTTTGTGCTATAATTATGTAACAATTTTAGGTTTAATTGTTTTTAGATTAAAGCTAGCTCTGTTGGTTGGCTAAAGATCATTATTTATATTAGTGGTAGTTTTGAGGTTACAAACCACCATTTTGAGTTTGTATGAAAAATAACCCGCGAGGGAGGCCAAGAAAGATATGAGAGGAGCTGATAACAGAGAGTGTGCAAGTGAGAGGAGAAGAATGGAAACAATTAGAGGAGGAAGAATGGTGGAAATATAGAGGAAGATGGAGGAATTTTACTAAATTGACCCGTTCACTTGATGATGATGACTTTAAGTTTAACTGTGGATTTTTGTTTTAATAGGTTGTTTTTTTCCTTAGTTGGGAATTTTGCATAGTAGTTTGGCCAATCATTTAGAGGCAATGAAGCACCATTTTGGGGGTGGGGGATATTTAAGTAAGTTTGGCCAGTTTTAACATCATGATATTATGAGCTACTAGTTTGGTAACATGCGAAATAATTTATAATAATATTGCGTGCGTTGAATGGATGAATATGTTAAATGAGTATCCTGATCGAAATGACTGCGTGTTCCTGCTAAACAAAAAGAAGACCCTACAAGTAGGAGCACTAAACAGGAAATAACGGTCTTGGTAGTAACAAGAACGACACACAGAATGCGTGGGATCCTTACAAATAGTATCAAGCAGGAAATGTAAAGAGCAAGAACTAAGAGTACCGTAATGTAAGAATGTTTCAAGTTGTACTTAGAACGGCCTAGAACAAGAAGTAATACAAGAAAAAAAACCTTAACGATGATTAAGAGTAATGGAAGGAGTAAGAGTTACAGTGGTAGCAAAAAAAAAAAAGGAATATAGTATAGCAGTCACTCTACAGGCTGAAGCCCCCCCTCCCCCGGAATCGTAACAAAATTATAATAAAAATAAATTAGTAATAAATTCGTAACTAAACAAATACAGTATTAATTAATACCAGTTTCCCTTTAAGACTAAACATCGTGAATAATAGGATGTAATATACTCAGGAGTTGCTCCTAACACGAAGATAAAAAATCTGGCAAAATTTAGTAAAAAAATATATTACCGTTGACTCATGCTTGTATTCACTAATAGTTAATAGGGGCCTATACTTTTTATAACTTTTAATAGAACATGTATTAATTTTTATAAAATGTATGTAAAATTAGTAGGCTATATTTTCTATTAAAAGTCATAAGAAGTATATAGGTAAACCAGTTGTGAATGCAAGAATGGTTCTACTTCTATATATTTTTGTACGAAATTTTTATATATTTTTCTCTACGTGCAGGTCAGATTCGTCCGACCCCTTCTCCCCCATTTTAGTCTCGAAATGACCGTTATCGTCAGAAAATATTTGACGAATGAGCCTCCACCCCGAAAGAAAATTCTGGATGCGTGCCTGTCACTCTACGATACATAATCTCAAAACCTCCTCCAGTATGGACACCTTAATAATTTCACAGTAATTTTTTAAATAGTTTAATGAATTAATTTTTTTTAATTAGATGAAATAATGTAATTTTTTGGCCAAGAGCTCAGTTAATGGCACGTACATTAGCACCATGGCTTCTTTGGTGTTGACTGACAGCTCACAGGTATTATACCTAAATGTTGACCGTCAGAAGTGACAGCTGCTAAACACATGTTTTTGCAGATCATATGGTTCGGCGTAGGGATACATAATTTGGTCTAGTAACTTTTCAAAGACGTCAGCTGTCAGTTGTGAGCTGTAAGTCAGCACCAAAGAAGTCATGGGGCTACTGTAATTGCACGTATCTACAAAGGGTAAACATCCCGAGCTCTATTCTAAAAATAGACAAGGAGATGATCGCAACGTACTTGGAGATTTCCAGGAAAGTTCTGGATGAATAATCTCCCCATCCTGTCCCACTGAAATAGGTTCTCTTTCTCTGACCAACCGTCCCGATCTTTATCCTGTTCGATTGTCGTTGATAGTCTTAGGGAAAGCACACTCATTACAATACAACTCATCAAATATCTTATTGTTTACTTGACATCCATGACTGTTTCTAGCTTATGACCTAGGTTAGTGTTTTATTCAAGCCATCTATTTTCCACTACCTGCTTGCTAGGCCTGTCACAAAGTCTAGGACAGGCACAACATCCAGTCCCTGACCGTGTTTTTATCAATGTAAAAGGGAAAACCCATATTCTCATCAATGATACATTTTCGGTCATGTAGGAATCGAACCCTGGACCCTTTCCATAGCGCGCCAATGCTCTATCATTATTATATTATTATTAGCACCACGTCTTACTACCCATTCGGGCTATACACACGCTAATGAGTAATGGTAGGCTGATTGAGAGACGAAATGGAGGACCTACAGTTTAACGTGGGATCCGAACCACGGTGGAGGTCTGGCATTTCACACATTCACAAGATATCTTGTCAGAGGTGAAGGAAGGGTTTGGCAATCAGATAGATATGTGCCGGGACCGAGGATTGAACCCCGGACCCTATCAAAGAAATCAGACCCCTTACCCCTAGACCACCAGGTCACCTCAACGCTCTATCACTTATTCATCCAGGATTTGTCCCGTGTTCTGAGTCATTTGAATTTTGAGTAATGTGTATAAATATAAGGGCAGTCTAAGATATAAGTGTAAATACAGTAGCCCCGCGGCTTCTTTGGTGCTGACTGACAGCTCACAGATGATTTCTAATAGTCAACATTTAGGTATATATACCTAAATTTTGACTGTCAGAAGTGACAGCTGATAGACACATGTTTTTGTAGATCATATGGTTCGGCGTAGGGATACATAATTTGGTCTGGTAACTTTTCAAAGCCGTCAGAAGTCGGCTGTGCGCTGTCACTCAGCACCAAAGAAGTCATGGGGCTAGTGTACCATTGTAAAATGTCTAAACGATTGAGTAAACTATTGAAAATCAACCTTAAGAGGGAAAAGAAACGTCCAATTAAAATGATTGTTTTTTTATACTAAACTCACACTTATTATTTATTTTAATGATTTATCAGAGATAATATTTATTTAAAATGAAAATAATAATATAATCACTATTTATCCAAGCTACGCTAATAGGTCCACAAATGTTTGACTTATATAATAATAAACCGCTGTTATTATTATTATTATTATCATTTAGCACCACGTCTTACTACCCGTTCGGGTTATACGCTTTAAGTACTAATTATGCTAATGGCTTCGGAATTGGGAAGGTTGAATTAGGGGAAGTGAACCCACATTTGCGTGGAGGGAGAGTGGAAAACCATTTAGGAAAAACCACCCCCAGTTCACCCGACCGAGATTCGAACCTCGATCTCCCCGACCTCAGCAGTCGAGCTCAACACGACTAGCGCGTTAGCCAACTACGCCACCGAGACGGGTCACGTCACATGTTAATAAGAAAGATTTGCAGCGATCACAGCGCCAGTAAAATTGCGGCCAACCATGTAAGTAAAGAGATTCAAAGTCCGATCAGACTGTATGATAAACGTGTATATGTTGTGAAATTCAGTGCCAGGGGGCTAAAGGGGCTAAAGCCCCCCAAGATCTATTTCTTTTTTAAATGTAGCTACATTTAATACTTTTGGGGTAGTGACAACCCAGCCTCTAAAACAAGTCTCTGGAGGAACACGTGAATAGTGTGACTCTTGAGATTCAAAGAACAAAGTTACGACAGTTGTGTTGAACAACTTGATTCAACCATGGCGAAGGTTCAGTTGATGGTCCCTCTTGCAGGCGATTTAGAAGAATTCCAAAAATGGGATGATGCAGACTATCATCAACTGCCAACCTACTATGAGTTCAGTGGAGGCTCGTAGCTAAAATTAGAGGGGGGGGGGTACTGCTCCAGAAAATTTTTAGCCTTTGTTTTAAAATTGTGTAGAAGGGAAAACACATGTATAAAAAGAAAATTTATTCAGGAATTTGATAAAATCTTAACAAAAAACCAAACATCTTTTTACTTACTACAACTTAAATTGTTACAGTTCAAGCTTGATCTATTCATTTAAAAACGAAATCCATTCTTCTTGTTTTAATTTGCGCAAAAAGTTCAATAATTTTCTCCTTGATATCTGGATGACAAATTAGGAAATTTTTCTCCAATGAAAATACTGCAAGCGCATTTAGTCTTTCTGTTAAATAAAAGAACCGAAAAAAAAATTAATCAAATAGAATAGCTAGAAGCAGAATAATAATCTAATTCGACACTCTTCTACACTTTATCACATTCAAGAATATGGTACACAATTTTTAAGTACAACACACGCTGAGTAAAAAAAACTTCCTTCCACCATCACACCAGAGCCGGCACTGTGAGAGCAACAGTACTCTCTATACCTGACAGTCCCGCCTTCCTCCCCACCCCTTCATATGTGCGCATGAGCACAACAGTCAAACACCACGTCACTGGCACTGTGAAGCGCACAGTTCCATACAAAGATGTTTGTATATTTTTCATAAACTGGGAGATGGCTACTGAAGTACTGACATTAAGCATAAGGAATATATATTGTAATACAAAAATAAATAAAGAATTAAAGAAAAAAAGAACTCATTATATTAAATGTTATCGATAATATCAAGTGGAAATAAGGGGTGCTGCAGTTCCACAGTGCCTACACACGAGCCACCACTGTATGAGTTGCCATTCAGCAAACAGAATTCATAATATAATTTTTATCGTCATAAAAAAAATAATCTCCACTCAGCAAGAAACTACAAACCAGAGATATTGAACTGGCATATTCTGTTGTCCATGCCAATAGTGTAAAGAATATATTGATAAGTTAAAGGAGGAATGTTGAAGGAAACTTCAATAAACTCTTTGAGAGTGCAAGGAAGATGGCAGTAGATTTAGGAAACACTATAAACATGCCAAGGTTAGTATTAAGAAAATCTCAAAGGTGCAATGTTCCAGCCGATAATGAGGAAGATTATAACCGTAAAGTTGTTTACTGATATCGGCATGAACGCAATTCTATACAAATTTTTGAAACATCAAGACACATTGAAAGATTGTAGGTGTTTATTTCCATCAGAAAAAAACTGCCTTTGAAGAAGAGGCTGGGCAGTTTGTAAAAGGGAGTGAATTTTACAACGATGATGTTTTAACTCTAAGTGTTCCAGTCTAACTGCATAACTTCACCTATGGCATGAAACCCGTGGACTAAACGCAACCGGTTATCTTACCAACGCAGTTGATGCACTCAACAGATGCCACAAAGACTTGTACCCAAATGTATTCAACTTGTTGAAGATCTTCTGCCCCCTTACAGTCTCCAACAAGTACGCCTGAGAGGTCATATTTGAAGTTACAGTGCATCAAAACTTACCTCGGAAATTCAACGGGTAATGTCAGACTGAATGAGCTGGCCAATATAATATACAGAGAGGTTCCTGTAGACGCAGAACAAGTAATCTCAGTGCTCCACGTTAAAAGGTTCAAGGAGGCTGGACTAGGGATGTGTGAAAAGTAGCGATACTTTACTAATATCGATATTTTGATTGCAATACTAGTATTTTACTCGATACTTTTACTGATATTAGTATTCACACTTCAGTATCGTATCGGTATCGAAAGAAACTACTTTTTTTGCTATCTTCACCCATGTTGGGATTAAATGTTTACCAGGGTGGACTGTGGAGGAAGAACAAATGGCACTATTTCTCAATCCTCACTCATTGTCTGCAAGACAAGCAAGAAGCATCTCTAGCATTCAATCTCTTTTAGCTCGTCATAACTCAAAAATCTTCTTTCATCTTTATTAATACAGCCTGATGCCTTAGCAGGTGACAGGGCGAGTGTTGTCTACCAGTCTACTTCCCCTTGGGGGGACCTGGCGGTCTAGGGGTAAGGTGTCAGACTTCTATGCTGGCAGCCGGGGTTCAATCCTCGGTCCCGGCAAAGATTTATCTGATTACCAAACCCTTCCTTCACCTCTGACAAGACATCTAGTGAATGTGGGGAACGCCAGGCCTCCACCGTGGTTCGGATTCCACGTTAAACTGTAGGTCCTTCACTTCATCTCACAATCGCCCTACCATTACACATTAGCGTAAGTGCGTATAACCCGAACGGGTAGTAAGACGCGGTGCTAATAATAATAACAATAATAATAATACTTCCCCTTCCTTTATCAATGAGCACGGTTATCACTAACTAAACAAAAGAAGCTTTTGTGGTCAACTCAAGGATGCCTCAAGCAGACGGAGCAGAAAAGTTTATGTGCATTTCGATACCGATACTTACTGTTATCGATACGTTTGGTGAGTACAGTATCGATACTTTTATTTCGATACCACATCCCTAGGCTAGACTGTCTTATAATTATGAACTCCAGGGTGAATGAGAAGCGCCCAAGTTGTGTTATCTGCTTCTTAATTTTACATTACTAATTTAAAGTCAACAGATAGACAGTAGATACTAAAATAACCCAATTTATAATTTATTTGTATTAAATATGCAATTTAAAAATATTATATCCCGACCTGGGTTTGATCTGTGAGGATAGCTTGCGGAAGGGGTAAGGTTTCAGGCAAGGTAATTGTGGGGGTTCGGAACAAGATGTAGAGTTAGGACTTTTGTTTTAGTTATAGTCCTAGTTACTAAAATATAATACAAAATGTGATGTTAGCGTTCCTGAGATCCCGCGCGTACGGGAACCAGAGGAGGATGTAATGTGCGAGGCGTTGGACGTATCGAAAAGAAGAGTACGACCGTGCTTGGAGCTTATCGGTGCTCAACAAGTATCAGACCTAAAGCATGCTTCGTTTCGAGGAAGAAGGTGAGGATGATGCTGCCATGACGTCGATGAACCCTACATTGTCAATTTCGATCTTGAAGGGAGAGGATTTCTGTAAGGAGCAATTTGGTCCAGCGTACAGATGTAGTTTCAATGCCTCTCAGCGAGGACTGACTTATCTGGAGGAAGACAATCACCAGTTAATGCAATTGTATGTTCGTGCATCGTATACGATAATATTAATGAACAAACTTTAGACCTAGGTATATTTATTGTTTATTATACTTTTTTTCCTAAGTTAACACACTAACCATACGAACCATATATTCATTGTATGTTAATCCATTTAACCATGAGGTGCAGCAGAAGGGAGCAAGAGTAATTTTACAGTTTTTATAGCATTACATTTTTTTGGCCAAAACAAATCAAATATTTTTCCAGTAGCAACATGGAGTTTAGTTTTAGGCACGTGCTAATATCAACAGATCTTGAATATCTGTCCAGGGTGTTCTGGAATTTTGTCAAAACTTTTTCTCTTTATTTAAAATGTTTTGACAACATTCCAGGACACCCTGGACAGATATTCAAGATCTGTTGATGTTATCACGTGCCTAAAACTAAACTCCATGTTGCTACTGGAAACATATTTGATTTATTTTTGCCAACATTGTATATTCTATAACAACTGAAAAATACTTGCACTCCTTTCTGCCGCACCTTAATAACCTAACCTCTGTTGTGTACAATAATATTTTTTCCTAAACATTTAAAGTCTATACCCTGGAGATAGGAAGACATGAGAAATAACAGACATACGTTGAAGAACAACAGGAATGAAGAGGAAAAGAGGTGTATATATATATATGTATATATATATATATATATGTATATATATATATGTATATATATATATATATAGAGAGAGAGAGAGAGAGAGAGAGAGATGGAAATATTAGGGCGCATTCCTTGGGTTGGGGGCGGGTGTTCGTTCTAGTCAACTCTTAACCCCCCCACACGAGTTCCAGAGATGTAGTAAGAATCCCTCCATCCTCTCTCCCTCCCACAAGGCCAGGGTCTAGGGGGAAGGAGGGGACCTAAGGGGTCTCCCTCCTAACCAATGATAAGAGACCAGTGGCAGGATATTCAACATACTCAAGCTCAAGGTCATCTCTCACCACTTGGACGAGCACAGTGTGTTCAATTAGTTATCAAAGTTGGCCACTGCAAAATGTCATAATATTTGGCGGGCCAGACATTTAATTCAATCTGGCAGTAATTTGGAACGTTATTAGATTATACTTTTGTAGTTTGAGGGGGTGCAGGGTGGGGGGAGAGTAAAACGTAATTTGATACTATATATTATAATATTGATATATTTCAGGGATATTAAAAAAAACTATTTTTGTCAATAAGATTTCTTTTCTTACTCAAAGTACAAAGTGCCATCCTATAAAACTTAAAATAAGACAAATCACAAGCAAAGACTCCGCTATTACTATAAATAATGCACGAACAATAATGCGGGCAAATATCAACTGGCAAGACATAGGCTGCTGTTGGGAGGAGGGGAGAAGAGGTATGAGTCACTCTCAGCCACCCCGTCACTCGGCCAACTGCATTGTTCACGGTCAAAAGCAAGAATATGTTGTATAGCTCAGTCGTTATGTGGAGACTATTGGAGGGAGAGGTACCGGGTCTAGAGTGGGGAACACTTGGAGGGAGAGACACCGGGTCTAGAGTGGGGGACACTTGTAGGGAGAGACACCGGGTGTAGAGTGGGGGACACTTGGAGGGAAGATACACCGGGTCTAGAGTGGGGGACACTTGGAGGGAGATATACCGAGTCTAGAGTGGGGGACACTTGTAGGGAGAGATACCGAGTCTAGAGTGGGGGGCACTTGGAGGGAGAGGTACCGGGTCTAGATTGGGGGACACTTGTAGGGAGCGATAGCGAGTCTAGAGTGGGGAACGCTTGGAGGGAGAGGTACCGGGTCTAGAGTGGGGGACACTTGGAGGAAGAGATACCGGGTCTAGAGTGGGGAACACTTGGAGGGAGAGACACCGGGTCTAGAGTGGGGGACACTTGTAGGGAGATATACCGAGTCTAGAGTGGGGGACGCTTGGAGGGAGAGATACTGGGTCTAGAGTGGGGACGCACTCATTTGTGAACACACGATGTTGGTGGTTCCAAGGACCGAGTAACACTGTGCTTGCATCTTCCTCCACCAATGATAAGAGAATGAAGTTCTGTCTGACTGTTCAAGGTCAGGCGTCTCTACAGTCCGTCTGAACTATATGACACATCTCCAGTGATACAGTAGTTGGACTTTCAATCTGCGGGGCAATCTGCGGAGCTTGACGGGCGGGATGTGGCCCGCGGGATGCCAATTGGATACCTAGCCTTGCACTATCAGGATTATGGTGATATAGTTCACAGGCTACATGCGGGCAAGGAGGTGGGGCTAATAAGTTTTCTAATCAATGAGAAAATTTCTACCCTCATTAGTGGCAAAGTTCTATTTTTTCACTTACTATGATTATTAATATTCTCGGGGCAGATTTTAAATTATATGTTCAATAAATAAATGAATAAATACATATCTCAAAAAATTAATATTACAAACGTACAATGGCGCAGGAACGTTTTTATTTGGGGGAGAGGGTAAAAATACTCATGTGCTGTTTTAGGGGCCAACATTTTTTAGATCTATAAAAGACGAGGGAACTGTAATACAGCTGTCCCTCGCACTACGCGGGTGGTTGGTTCTGATAAATAATCGCGTAACACGAAAACACGTAAAGTAAATTGATTTTAACATGTTTGAGATAGGGATTATTCCAGATGAAAAAGGTAAATAAAAATCTAAAACTTGTAAATTAATGCAATTTTTATTAATTTTTCTAACTAGTACAATACTATAGGTAGCCCACACCTTTTGTCAATCTTCAATCCCTTGAAATTTGAACCAAAATGCAATTTTTAATAAATTTATCTAATTAATACAATGCTACAGGTACACTTACTGTTAATCTTCAATCACATGAAAAATTAACTGGATATGACCAATCTGGATTATCACATTCTTGCTTTCTTGAAGGCCCTGGGATTGTAGGCTCTTGCTCTCTTGACGGCCCTGGGATGGTAGGCTCTTGCTCTCTTGACTGCCCTGGGACGGTAGGCTCTTGCTCTCTTGACGGCTCTGGGATGGTAGGCTCTTGCTCTCTTGACGGCCCTGGGATGGTAGGCTCTTGCTCTCTTGACGGCCCTGGGATGGTAGGCTCTTGCTCTCTTGACGGCCCTGGGATGGTAGGCTCTTGCTCTCTTGACGGCCCTGGGATGGTAGGCTCTTGCTCTCTTGACGGCCCTGGGATGGTAGGCTCTTGCTCTCTTGACGGCCCTGGGATGGTAGGCTCTTGCTCTCTTGACGGCCCTGGGATGGTAGGCTCTTGCTCTCTTGACGGCCCTGGGATGGTAGGCTCTTGCTCTCTTGACGGCCCTGGGATGGTAGGCTCTTGCTCTCTTGACGGCCCTGGGATGGTAGGCTCTTGCTCTCTTGACGGCCCTGGGATGGTAGGCTCTTGCTCTCTTGACGGCCCTGGGATGGTAGGCTCTTGCTCTCTTGACGGCCCTGGGATGGTAGGCTCTTGCTCTCTTGACGGCCCTGGGATGGTAGGCTCTTGCTCTCTTGACGGCCCTGGGATGGTAGGCTCTTGCTCTCTTGACGGCCCTGGGATGGTAGGCTCTTGCTCTCTTGACGGCCCTGGGATGGTAGGCTCTTGCTCTCTTGACGGCCCTGGGATGGTAGGCTCTTGCTCTCTTGACGGCCCTGGGATGGTAGGCTCTTGCTCTCTTGACGGCCCTGGGATGGTAGGCTCTTGCTCTCTTGACGGCCCTGGGATGGTAGGCTCTTGCTCTCTTGACGGCCCTGGGATGGTAGGCTCTTGCTCTCTTGACGGCCCTGGGATGGTAGGCTCTTGCTCTCTTGACGGCCCTGGGATGGTAGGCTCTTGCTCTCTTGACGGCCCTGGGATGGTAGGCTCTTGCTCTCTTGACGGCCCTGGGATGGTAGGCTCTTGCTCTCTTGACGGCCCTGGGATGGTAGGCTCTTGCTCTCTTGACGGCCCTGGGATGGTAGGCTCTTGCTCTCTTGACGGCCCTGGGATGGTAGGCTCTTGCTCTCTTGACGGCCCTGGGATGGTAGGCTCTTGCTCTCTTGACGGCCCTGGGATGGTAGGCTCTTGCTCTCTTGACGGCCCTGGGATGGTAGGCTCTTGCTCTCTTGACGGCCCTGGGATGGTAGGCTCTTGCTCTCTTGACGGCCCTGGGATGGTAGGCTCTTGCTCTCTTGACGGCCCTGGGATGGTAGGCTCTTGCTCTCTTGACGGCCCTGGGATGGTAGGCTCTTGCTCTCTTGACGGCCCTGGGATGGTAGGCTCTTGCTCTCTTGACGGCCCTGGGATGGTAGGCTCTTGCTCTCTTGACGGCCCTGGGATGGTAGGCTCTTGCTCTCTTGACGGCCCTGGGATGGTAGGCTCTTGCTCTCTTGACGGCCCTGGGATGGTAGGCTCTTGCTCTCTTGACGGCCCTGGGATGGTAGGCTCTTGCTCTCTTGACGGCCCTGGGATGGTAGGCTCTTGCTCTCTTGACGGCCCTGGGATGGTATGCTCTTGCTCTCTTGACGGCCCTGGGATGGTAGGCTCTTGCTCTCGTGAAGGCCCTGGGATGGTAGGCTCTTGCTCTCTTGAAGGCCCTGGGATGGTAGGCTCTTGCTCTCTTGACGGCCCTGGGATGGCAAATTCTTGCTCTCTTGAAGGATCTAGGATGGTAAGCTCTTGTTCTCTTGACTGCCTTGGGATGGTAAGCTCTTGCTGTTGTGAATGCCCTGGGTCTTTAGACTGAAGATTTTCCACTTTTTTAATAAAACGGTCAAGACTCAGCTAACGGGCAGCATTCTTCCTCTTTCTCTCTATACAGTTCTTTGGCTTGCTACAAATAACTCTGAATCTCTCTGGCAACTTTGGTCCATGTTAGGGTCATTCTCTTCATTGATTCTAATTGCACTGTCAGTGTGCTTAAAGAAATCAGCAAATTGTTTTGTTGAAGTTGTTTGATAGTCTCAACAACATAGGGGGTCTTCCTCTTCATCCTTTATTCCATTCTCCATTTCTAGAAGATCCTCATTGGTGAGTTCTCTTCAGTGGGATTGGAGCAATTCATCCACATTTGCCTGGTCTACGTCCTCAAATCCAACATTAACACTTGTCTTTTATGTGCAGCTCTGAGAATTCCCTTTACCTTACGTCTTCCGTACACCTAATTCCCTGATCTGTGCGTGACGGAATGGAACGTTGCGGAGAAACGGCACTGGGACATGGGAGGAGGCATTGGCAACTCCAAAAGCAGTTATTCTGGGTGGCCGAGAGGGAGAAAGAGCATCGGCGAATGGTGGACCGGTCCAGGATGGGACAGCATACGGCTGGAGATGCTGCCTCCCAAAATGTTTAGACCCGGAAATCTGTGGTGGGACTGCGCAGGCCCGTGGTGATCATGACGCCCGATGAGCAACGAACGTACCATCGAGTATCTCCATCTACCCGAGGCGCCTGAAAGAGTCTGCGATGCCACCCCCACCCCCACCACAATATCAAGGGGGGGGGGAGGAGATTTGTACTAATTGTGCTCCAAGTTAAATAAAATGGGCAAGACAACAACTAATACACTTACCCAATCTCACCGCCCAGGCGACGCACCACTAATCACAACATGCCTGGCCGCATTAACAGCCCACGAACAACTGCTAGCACCGAGACAAGAATCGACCTCGCCCGCTAGAGACCGGCACCTTGTTCAATGCCGCCCAAAGACAATGACAACAATAGAAGAGGCCAGTAGAAACGAGGCGTTTCTAGAAGAAAATAGACTTTTCCAGTGTCGCGCACACCCCCCTTCTTTTGTGTTTAACTCTGTAATCTCCATCCTTTCTGATCCCCTCTCTCCTGTTCTACGAGTTTGTGCACCATATAAAAGACCGTCCATTGAAGATAGACAGAACTCTTGGACTAAGCGTGGAAATAGTAAGACGAAGCGGAGGCTTCAAGTACATATATAAGATGTAAGGAGAAATTCACTTTCGGCGTAATAATATCTTGTAACTATTCAAAATTCTCTTTCAGCCATTCTTTTTTAATATAAACTATTGAAGTCTAATATGATTCTTCGTTCTTGCAGAACATTAGTAAGAACATTCAAAATTTAGTAATTTTATGCGTTGTACTTACTTTTTATAAATATGAAACTATTTAACTAGTGAGTTGTGTTTCACGGTTAATTTAGTAAATATTTACTTGGGAGAGTTCGTTAATGACTTTATGTCAGAACATTCAAAATTTAGTAATGTTATGCGTTGTACTTGATATTTGTAAATATGGAATTAACTTTAAACTATTTAACTTGCAAGTGTGTTCCACAATTAATTTAGTTAAGATTTATTTTGGGAGAATTCATTAATAATGTTATATCATATTATTTAAAATTGGTAATGTTATGCGGTAGGCTTGGTATTTATATAATGGAATCGATTTCGAATTATTTAACTTGTAGAGTACATTCCATACTTTAGTCGGTAATGTTTTATTGGGGAGAAATTATTTATATTATATATAGTAATATTCAAGTTTTATAATGCGATGCATTATGTTGTGTATTCAAAGACATTGAATATATTTTTATTTTGCGTAATATTTCTTTGATATTTAAATGAATACATTTAAACTTGTATTAAATAATTTTCCTTTTGGGAAAGATCAATGTTTATAATTGCGCATATCCTAGGGCATTGCTGTTATTGTATCTATACGAAGCAAATTTAAATTTCATATATATATATATATATATATATATTTTATTAAAATTTGGCATATACAGTAGAGCGTCGGAAATCCGGACGTCAAAAATCCGGAGCGTCGCAAATCCGGATCGGTGGTGAGAGCAGGTAGGGGAGGTAGTGGAAGGTGTCCAGCTGTGGTATAGTTGCCTTGTGACGTTTTAGTGTGCGAGTTAAAACGGTATATATTTTTACTTTGTTAATTATGTCATCATTATCAAATAAAGAGGATAAGTTAGAAATTCTACAAAGACTGTCTAAAGGGGAAAGTGGTGCATCTCTCGCTAAAATATATGGTGTGGGAACTTCAACCATTAGTGACATTAAAGCAAAGAAAGACAGTTTGCAACGTTTTGCTTCAAAACTAGATTCTGAAGAAGGTTCACAGAAAAAAAACCCACACGTATACGTATGTATACAGATATTGAAAGCACATTTGAAAATCCGGACAATTCAGTAATCCGGATGGGTCCCAGTCCTGATCGATCCGGATTAACGACGCTCCACTGTATTTAATAAACTTGATATTAATTACTTGCAATCTTTTTAATATTATCTTTAAGCCATGTTATCCCTAGGTGTAGGAAAATACACTACCCAGGCACCTTTTTTTGGCTTTCAACGTTATCCTGTCCATATAATATGTATATATCTTTGAAGGAGGACCGTAGTTTTTTCCACATCTAGGATTGAGTTGCGTGCACTTGGGACATATTATGTACCCAGCATTGACAAAACAATAATTCACGCTGCGCACTCCTATTTGTTTATTTTCCCCTTTCTTATAACATTAGAGTATATTTTTCTTTTATGTATTTGAACCCCTCTAATTTTAGAGTTTGGGTTACAAATTTTAAATTACTTTATGCAAATATTATTTATCCAATGATTGTAAAATATATCAGGATTATAAGTAAAATTAAAGTTAAACTCAAAATATATATATAATTATTACTGTGCTTTACTTATTTATCCTGTGTATTGATAGAAAAGATGTATTTTATATTGCCAGTATTAACCCTTGATTTTAAATCAGTAGGCCTGTATGTCAATATTATTTCGCCACCAATTGTTTAGTTTAACAAGAATGAGTTTTACTTTGTCATTTGTAGTAAGTATTATGATGATAATAAGCAACGAATAAGAATGTACCACACGATAGAATAGTTAGTTATATTACTATTTATCTCCAAGCCTTTACGCTTGAGAAATAGCGGCACACCTCACCCAGATGAAGCCGTGCGCAGTAGCGGACGAAAACGAAGAGCCAAATGACTTCACCTATTCTTTCTCCACATCACAGTACTGGGTCATCTCTTGAACAAACTACATCATTCTTGAAGTGGTGGAGCCACTGTATGATGAGTTCTGATGTTATATAGCCAGTATCTGAAATCAATATTTCACTTCCTGCTGGAGCTCCTCTTTCTAACTCTGGTGCGTATCACTTTCTTTTGAAAATGAACATGGGTGGGATGTATGAACCGGCTGCACTCACACAACAGTTGTGTTCACTCTTCTCTATCCGCTACTTGGAGCCCCAACCTGATGTTTTCCTTTAAGGCCGACCATCTTTTGTGGCTTCTTTTGGACAGTTGTGAAACCACTTTCATCTACATTGTAGATTCTCGTGCCACTCAGTTTATGTTTATCCGCTATATTTTCTAAGAAATTAAAAAATTCTCCTACTTGTTCTTTTTTGAAACCCTTCATCCTGGAAAGTGATGTCGCTTCTGGCTGCCTCAACAATAATTTTGGGCTCCTCTTAATGAAGTTATAAAAACACTTCTTTCCTGCCATGCCCTTTTCCTCATTAAAACAATGTCCAGGTCCATGTATTTTAGCGACGTCAAAAGCAAGGTTTCTCTAATCTTTTACTGTTAGCCCAAACATTCTTTCTTCGAACTTGAGAATGTGTGCCTCTAGTTCTTCCTCCATTTCCTTGGTGAAGATAGGTGGTTGACCGAAAGATTTAACAAGTGCAGGTCCTTCATATTGACCACTAATGTGTCGCTTCAATGTCACTTTTAAAACACCATATCTTCTTGCTGCTTCATTCAGCCCAACGCTTGCTGAACAAACCAAATTCACAGCCAAAGATACATCTGCTTCACTCCACTGTCCGTATTTGCCTCTTTTTGAAATCTTCCTGCAACAAGTTTAGACGAAAAAAAGATTAGGGACTACTTTATGTTCATGGTTTCCTAAGTTGGACCGGTCCAATTTAGGAAACAACGCCATTTTAAAAACAATATTCAACCATCATCGAACATTTAAAGAAAACTGTAAACGGTCCGTGATTAAAAATATAAACAAATATTCCAACAATATAAGAAAAGTATTAAAATAGCTCTTACCTGTGTTATATGTGCACAATTTCTTATTCATCAGTTACGAGATATGACATCAGATGATAAAAATACTAGCAATCCATCCTCACAGGCTTTGTAGGTGCAACTGATGAAGGTGCACTTGCTCATCTTAGGGCCTCATCTTTAGTACTTTAATTTGACACAAGACTGGCAGCACCTTCATAAATCCTTGTATATAATAAAAAGGTGGTCCAAATTAGGAGCCGGTCCAATTGGGCACCTTTCCCCTATATATATATTCTACATATAATACATATAAAGCAAATAACTTACTATATATATTACATGTAATATAGGTAGCTATGATCTTATGTAATATAAAATATATATTTATATCAGTATTGATATACTGACTGGGCTCTCACATGCCTGGATTATTTCTTTCTGGCCATCTTGAAACGTTGGTAGACAGTCCATAAAAATTTTTCATGCTTAAGGTCTATCGGTTTCATCTTGATGGTCAAGTGTGCCGTTCGATTATACTTAGCTAGTTGCAGTTTTCAATAAAAACAGCACTTCCAATTGAAGCAACTTACCTTCAAATTGTTAATTGCAAAGAGATAGTGGTCCGAACACAATCGTTCAGGTATCAACAATCCCCCCCCCCCCCC